>BDJD01003853.1:12780-51703 GCA_002564525.1 Rosa multiflora
TGTTGAAGGCAAGATTATTTGATGTGAATAGAGCCATGTTGAAGAGTTGTGGGTTTGTTATTTGCTTGTCTTGTCTTCATTAGCTAAAGTACCATTGGAGTTCTGAAGCTAAGGCGAGCTAAGACGATAAAGACCAATTGCCAAATGCATTGCTATTAAAATTTGCATCTAGGGGGTTTCATTTAACTGGAGAATAGGATAGATGAACATATAACCATGATGAACCTTTTCACATGCATTCCAAACACATGTATAACTTAGAGTTGATATTGCACCAGGCTTGGAAGATGAGGATTACAGTGTTCACTGCCTTCAGCAATGTGGTTGTTCTACTCTTGGTTTTTATTCTAGAAGACAATAGCTGCAGTGAATAACTGGAATATCTGCTTTGTTTGTCTATGGCTTGCAAGAGGTGAAAAAGGTGTCTATGCTTCATAATATATAACTTGGTTATTTGAAGTAGTTTGCTGGTAACTTGGCCTCAGGAGGTGCAGTTGATGCTTCTTCTCTTTTATTTGTCTACTCTTTGGACTATGCCCTTACCCAATTGGCTGATGGGTCTAAGGCTGCAAAGAAGGGAGGAGAAAGACAATTCAATGGTCTGATTGATGTCTACAAGAAGACATTGAAATCTGATGGTATTGTTAGGCCTGGGACTTTAGACCCGAGAACCGGTAGAACCGGACCGAGTCAAACCGAAAAAGACGGTTCGGTTCGATTCCTTGAAAACAAATAGTGCATTTTGTTAAAAACCGAACTGTTTGTTCTCTTCCGGTTCGGTTACGGTTCCTTCTTTTAATTAACTTTCAAGAACCGGTAGAACCGGTAGATGTCGACAAGTATACATTATACTAGTATTATACTATTATACAAGGCTAAAACCTAAAAGCCCTCGACCCTTTTCTCACTTTCTGAGTTTCTTCTTTCAGCCGTTTCCCTAAACCTAAAACTCTTCTCACACTGATAGCCAATCCGATTCAACATTTCAAGTTGAATCAAATTTCAAACATTCATTGATTCACAAATTCAGTTCAATCGAGGATTGAACGCCGATTCAGGACCAAAAAATCCCAATTCCTATTCTTCGATTTAGATCTAAAAACACCCAATTCCTATCATGTTCTTCAATTGATCGATTCAATTCTTGTTCAGTTGTTCATCCCCTCTTCGATAAAAAAACACCCAATTCCTGATTCATTGAATACATGAGTTCGGATTCAAGTCAATCAAGCCCTGCTGCTGGAAATGAGATTGTCCAGAGCAGTCCTGCAGCTCCTGCTGAAGAAATTCAAGCTGCAGCCTCACAACGTCCCAACACGAATGTGAAAGATGCAAAGAGAAAACGGGCTGAGAAGAAAGGTGCAACTTCAAGGGAACGAAGCTGGGTGTGGAGGCATTTCACAAAGGAAGACCACCCTCTGATCGAGATTATCGATGGAAAGGAGGAGGTTGTTGGTCACACCACTAGAGCACAATGTAAGTATTGTCCTACTCATCTTGCAGCTAATTCAAGTAGTAATGGTACTAGCTCATTGATGAAACACATAGAGCAGATATGTAAGATGTATCCGGGGAGGGCTGATTTAGCAAATGGGCAGACTGTTTTGGGTAGTGATGGTTTGGATGATCCTACTGCAGTAGTTAGGCATTGGAGTAAGGAAGCATGCACTGAAGCTGCAACTGTAATGGTAGTGATGGATGAACTCCCTTTTAGTGCTGTAGAAAGGCCAGGATTCAAATACTTTTGTAGTGTAGCTGTTCCGAAGTGGAAAATTCCATGTAGGAAGGTGATTGTGAAGAATTTCTTAAGGATGTATGCTTCTAAGAAGGAAGAGTTGAAGAGGGAATTAGCAGGTCATTGTGTATGTTTGACCACCGATACTTGGACGTCGGTGCAGAACATAAATTACATGGTCTTAACTGCCCATTTCATAGATAATGGGTGGAAAATGCATAAGAGGATCCTTAATTTTTGTGTAATTCAAAATCACCAAGGACTTACAATAGGAAAAATATTGGAGTCTTGTTTGAGAACCTGGAACATAGAAAGGGTTCTCACTATTTCTGTCGATAATGCTTCGGCAAACAAGGTGGCCATTGACTACATTAGGAAAAAATTGAACAATTCGGAGAAAGGACAGATTTTTGGGGGGAAGTTTTTACATGTCAAATGTTTAGCTCACATAGTTAACATAATTGTGAGGTCTGGTCTTCACTTGCTGGATAAGTCAGTGGCTTCTATTAGGAATGCAGTTCGATATGTAAGGAGTTCATCTGCTAGATTAGATAGTTTCAAGGCCTGTGTTGAAAGTGAAGATGTCGATTGCAAAAAAATATGTGTCTTGGATGTGCCAACAAGGTGGAATTCCACCTATATTATGTTGGACACTGCATTGGAGCTCAAAGAAGCATTTGTTATGCTGGCCGACGATGAGGACTCTAAGTATAAGAGTTATTTTGATGAAGATGAGGTTCCTGAGGATGAACTAGGTGAAGAGGGTGATTATGTGGAGGTGCAAACAAGGTCCAAAGTGTCTAGGAAGAGGGTAGGGCCTCCAACGGAATCTGATTGGGAGAAGGCAGCAATATTTGTGAAGTTTCTCAGGGTTTTCTATGAAACAACCTTGAGAGTGAGTGCTACAAACCACCCAACTTCACCAAAGGCATTCCACGACATAGTCGGCATCCATTGTGAAATCGAAGAACTGTTTTGCCAACCTTATAGACCTGATGGAAGTGAGGCTGAAAGGGTTTTGTTTGCAATGTCACAAAAGATGAGGGCCAAGTATGCGAAATACTTTGCATCCATCGATGACATTAACCAACTCTTTTTGGTTGCATTAGTGCTGGATCCAAGATATAAACTGCTTAATGTCGAAAGAGTATGCACAATGATGCTGTGTTTTGAAGCCGGGGAGGTGAAGAGGATATCTAATGAAGTTAAGGAAGTTGTGGTGGCTCTAACAGACTTGTATGCTACCTCCAATGGCTGTTCAAGCTCACAAAAAAGTAAAAGTGCATCATCTGCTGTTTCTGGGGGCAGCAGCAGTCGTTACAGTCACAAAAAGGTTTCTGGAAAGGTAGCAGACATGTTAGCAGACTGGGATAAAGTGCTTGAAGATGGTGATGCTGTTGTGGTGGGAAATGAGGTTGACCGATATCTTTTGGATCCTATAGAAAAGCCACCAAAAGTTGAGAAATTTGAATTCAATCTTTTGGCTTGGTGGAGGTTGAATGGATCAAAATACCCTAACCTGGCAGCTGTAGCTAAAGATGTTCTAGCTGTTCAAGTTAGTACAGTGGCTAGTGAGTCGAGTTTCAGCACAGGGAAGAGAGTTATTGACCCACATCGGAGTTCTTTGACTCCAAAATCAGTTGAAGCACTCATTTGCCTCCAAAATTGGCTGAAAAGTGATAGCATTACGAGCTTGGCTTATGTGCCTACTCCCGAGGAAATGGCCTGGCTTGAAGATGTTGAAAAAGGTGTGCATTGCTATTCTTTTCTTTATTTTACAGAAAAGTGTGTTGGCTGAATTGATCTAATTCTCCATTTATATTTGTCTCCAATTTTCAGAACAAGAAAAAGAAGAAGAAGAAAAAAAGAAGAAGGCACAAGAAGCTGCTTCAAAGGCAAAGAAGAGTGCAAAAACATCGACAGCTACTGATGCAGCTAAACCTAAAAAAGTGATCTCAGGTGCTCCCTAATCACCCTAATCTGCTCCCTTTTAGTGCTCATTTCTTTGCCTTATTTAATTTTGCAATTGCTAAAGCTGGTATGAATTTTGATTTGTTTTGTACTTTTGTACATTGTAATTTGTTTCACAAATCTGGTATGTATGACTTATCTTTGTGAGTAATAAGCATGAACTAATGAAGTCATGAACTGATGTAGGATCTAGGACTTGTGAAGTTGTTGGTTGATGAACTGATTAAGAGTTGCAGATTTGAAGAGCAGAACTACAGAGTTGGAAAATCTGAAGACTTGAAGTTGGGATAGACTGAATTGGTGAAATAAGTACTGATTTGATTTGGACCATTTGGTGACTTTTTTTAGTTTGTTTATTTGTTAGACTTGCAGTACTTGTTGAGTTGTTGTTAGTGTTACTGATTTGATTTGGTGAGTGGTGACTTTGAATTTGCATAATGCATTACTGCAGCATTAGTGCCATCAGTTCCACACTTCTTTAGTTCTTTACTTGAATTTAGATTTTCATTTTAAGTTGTTAAGTTTATAACTCCACAGTGCATATGTGCATAACTGCATAGTGCATATCATTATGGCATTTTTTTCAAGTTATAGTGAACTAGAAGCAGGAATGTAGAAGCCAAAAGTCTGAAACTGGAAAATTGTCTGTTGTTTCTGACTTTCTGGGTTTTTTTTCCGACTTCATCAAGGAACCGTTACAACCGGAAAACCGAACCGAAGGTTATCGGTTCCGGTTCCTGTCGGTTCTAGCTCTGTCAAATACAACAACCGAACCGAAGTTCCCTTTCCGGTTCCGGTTCCGGTTCCGGCAAATTTTGGCATTTTTGGAACCGATCCCAGGCCTAGGTATTGTTGGTCTATACAGTGGATTCAATACATCATGTGTTGGTATCTTGTTTATCGTGGTTTGTACTTTGAACTATATGATTCACTCAAGCTTGTGGTCCTAACGGGAGGTTTGCAGGATAGTTTCTTTGCTAGCTTTGCTTTTGGATGGGTCGTCGTCAATGGTGCTGGTCTTGCTTCCTACCTAATTGACACTCTTCGTAGAAGAATGATAATGACCTCCGATGAAGCTGTCAAGCACAAGAGTTCTTTTGGTGTTTGACATGTAAATGGAAGCTAATTTGTCAATGGATGTGGATGCTTGTAATGACCTGCTTTGCTACAGATCTTACTTCCCAACTGGGTGTAATTGTCATCTAATCCATTACTATTGCTGTTGTGCATACTATTGCTATACCAGATCACAGGGAGTCGACTTACATTCTGATTGAAGCTTATTGGGATACCATTGCTGGTATGACTTGGCTGCTATTGAATATGCTGATCCAGTAACCCTTTTCATATTAAGATCAGTGTTTATACCTACACTAGCAAGCTAGTTCTCTACATCACCAAGCATAATTAACACCCTCTTTGGGACATCCACAAGCCATGGTGAGGCCCAACCGAGACTTGCATCTTGTAGCCCTATGTTCAAGCTACGATACGGTATCCGGAAGTCGCAAATCAGTCGCCGGGAAGCCACCTTTCCGGCCTTGCCAAGTTGCCCTCACAAACTAGACTTTCTACACTAGAATAGTTGTTACTTGTCCCACATCGAAAACAATGTAGAGGAGATGGCTTCCTTCACTTATAAAAGGAACTCTCCTCCCACTTAAACACCAACCATTCATTACACACTTTGTAATCATGTTAGGCCGCAAGGCTCGACACACACTAGTATAAACATTCAAGTGGACGTAGTCTCCCGCTCATGCGGAGGTGAACCACTATACATCTCGTGTCAACTCTTTCTCTCTCTCTATCTCTCTCTCTTTGATGCTAACTAGAGTCCGCCCGGATTCTAACGTTAACAATCAGGTTATGCAAGCATTGAAGAAGAACCAGTTCTAGTATATCATGGGTTCCAACCATCATGCTTGGTACCCAAGCATATGGTTGAAGGGGGGTGTTAGAAATATGAAAAGGGTAGTATTGTAATTTGCATTTGTTGCCTATAAATAGGTTGTTTCTTTCTCTGTAGAATTCAAGTAGGTAACAATGTAGTCTTAAATTCCTCTCCACTCTCTTCTTCGTTTTTCTTCTTCTTGTTTCTTTGTGTTTCGATTTCAATAAGCCATAAATGTTATCATCTTCTCCTATTGAGATGACGGAACGAGTTAAATTTTAGGAATATGAAGCTCAATCCTGCAATCCAACACAATTAGTCGATTACAATATCATATGATTCATATCATCGGGTAGAGGTTACGAACCATACATAGTACAGAAGGAGGAATTGGACAATGAATGGAAAACAAAGCAAGCAATGATGAACAAGTTGGTAGAGATTAGATTAGATTGATCCTCCCCAAAATGTCAACAAACTCTAATTCCCCAGCATTTGGCAAATGCTTGGAACGCGCAAACGAATAATGAATGGAATAAGTGGCTGTGGTTAGCAAAGCTAATGATCCATTTGCTTGTATCAAAAGTTTACATCATCATTGTATGAGAAAATTTGTTGCCCTCTTGATGGAAACTGCATCTACTTTGTTGTCTCAAAGCATAAAATTGCCTTTCCCTTACCTGCTGCTATAAATTATTTGGTGTAGTGCAGTTGGTTTGCTTTTAAGTACTTGTTCTTATTAGCCTCATTTTGGGCCTCCTCAACTTTTCCATGATTGTCTTTATTGCAATTCAAGCTGCTAGGACTGGTTCTTCTCTCTGGTTTTCATTGTTTATGGTTGACAATACCAGAAAGCAATAAAGACTTGCATGATATAGGAATAGGAGAGATCTAATATTTGATTCCCAATAAGTGGCATTTCTCGTGAGTATTCAATATAATCATACCCTTTGAACTCTTCCTCTACGTGCTTTGGGATAAGCCGGCATAGCCTGCCATTGAAAACCAGTCATATGCTATATTTTTGGCCTTTTCTATTCAAACAATATGCAATTTCCATTACGCAAAATACCTAGTGTCTACATGTGTAGGTACATAATGGGATTATGGAGCCCAAAAATCCCCTTGTTTATAAAATGTGTATATCACTCAATAATCAATAGTAATGTGGTCCACTCCGCATGTACGTTTGGACATGACATGATGCTTTACATAAATTTCTTACCTTCTAAGAGATGGGTGGGTGGGTATGCACTATGTCCTTTGTTAGCACAAAAGTTACACCTTCAGGGTTTGGGTTTGGTAGAAGAATTTTCAATCGACGCATAAGATAGTTTTATATGTTATGTTAAATTTTAGAGTTAAATTATACCGTATATGAACGGAGGGATAAAAAAGTGATGTAAATCATTGTATTAAACAGTTATTACACTGAAAAAAACTGGCAGTTATGAATCTTAAAATTATTATTAAATGAACTCAAATCCAATTGTTTGAACGATAACAACGGTTAATAATCTGATAACAGAACATTATATCCTTTTCGGAACTAAAATGAAATCGTTACATGATGACCATACTTCCATAGTTGGAACTTGGAAGATTAAAGTTAGATTTGGATGGGACCATGGAAAAGAACAACCTTGAGCAGGCAGCGGCCTGTGGGTGAAAGGCCCAAAGTTGGCATCTCCCGCCCCCAAAGCATCCCCAAAATGACAACATCAACCCCCCTCCAAACCTTTTCAAAATGATACCCACATCCATCTTCCACAAAAAGTAAAACCTAAAATCATTGCCTACGTATGGGAGGGCCATTTACGTAATTTCGAAATTCAAAAAGTTTTGGAGGATTGATAAACACACAAAGTGACACAACGCACAACGCTGAGAAAAGGTAGAAGCTTTAAATAATAATTTGGCACCCGAAATGACGAAACAGCCCTTCATCATTTATAATAGTCCCGTGAATCTCTCCCTGCTTTCCCAGTAGACAAAGCTCTGGTTTAGCTCAGATCTCTCTCTCTCTCTCCTCTCGGTTCGTTTGTGGTGTGAGAACAAGGGTCAAGTTTCAGAGAGACAAAGACCGACCCTGTTCTCTGTTTCATCCCATTTGTGAATGTCACATTTCATTTGGGTTCATATTGTTGTTGATTCCAGCTCGATCTGTAGGTAGCTCGGAGCCAAAAAGCCCCACAAAGGTAGGAGCTTTCTTGTTCAATGGTGATTATCTTATATGTATTTTCAATTTTCCGGGTTTAATCATTAATGGGTTGCTGGCTTTTTTGTTCAACTATGGCTTTTGAGCGATAAAGTTTCTGGCTTTATTGTGTTTTAATGGTTGTTGTTGTTGGTTTCAAGAGATTAATGGGTTGTGTGTTTGATTGGAAATGGGTTTACGTAGCTGTTTTTGGCATTGGGTTTCTTTCGGCTTTATTATTAGGTAGCAAAAGAAGGGTATATATAAATCTCACCAATGGCTGTATAATAGGTGCATGATTGAGGAGCTGGAATTGGTGTCTGTGGAAGTTGGGCTGTAGTGAAATGACAATGGATCTACACCCATCAATGGCGCAAAGTGTGAGAACGAGTAGGTCCTCTTTTAGCTCCAGCAATGGCAATGAGGATACTCCTGTGCACAGCTCTACCGCATTTTTGAATGGGGATGATTATGACAGCGATAGCTCCACCGTGGCACCACCGTAAGTTGCTTGCCTATTCCTCTTGACCAATGTCACAAAAGACTGTAACTTTTGCTTTCAATGCCTTCATTTTACTGTTTATGAATTCGTTATGCCAATATTATGTGTTAGGTTATTAGAAATGGAATTGAAGTGAGGCATGTAAAGTTATAGACTTGTATGAAATGAACATCAACGTGTTTATTCAAAATAGTATTATTACTGTGAATGGTTCTCAAACTTATTGGTTGGCAAATCTCAAGAAGGGTTTGCAACTGACTTATGATGTTGTATTGCCTCTTACTGTCAGCATTGCTTCCACTTGCAGGACACCAAGGACGCTATCGATGGATATCCCAGCAGAACTTGCTGGTGCCATACCCTTGATTGATAGATTTCAGGTAGGAATGTACATTTTCTAACTATTAATGTGTAACCCAAGTTGCTTACACAAACATATATGCACACACTATCCTTTGGATTGTTAGTTCCACAAAAATCATATTAGACAAAGACATCAAGTACTTACCGTCCATTATTTTATAGGTAGAGGGATTTTTGAGGTTAATGCAGAAGCAGATTCAGTCTGCTGGAAAACGGGGGTTCTTTTCTAAAAAATCTGTTGGTCCTCAACCTCGAGAAAAGTTCACTTTTGAGGACATGCTGTGCTTCCAAAAGGTAAGTAGATTCTATGTTTCACTGCATCATTATTAAGTATAAGCTTAGAACCCTTTAAAGAGCTTACACACGGTTTTACAGGATCCTATACCTACATCCTTACTTAAAATCAATAGTGACCTGGTTAGCCGGGCAATGAAACTGTTCCAGACCATTCTGAAATACATGGGAATCGACTCATCTGACCGATTTACTCCACCAAGCTTAGATGAAAGGATTGAACTTGTTGGAAAGTTGTATAAGCAAACATTGAAGCGAACAGAGCTCCGTGATGAGCTTTTTGCACAGATTTCCAAACAAACAAGAAATAATCCTGATAAGTATGCATCTTTTTTGCCTTTCCCAGTTTCTTTTATTTTTGAAATGATTTTGGCATGTAGATGATTTTGTATGCTTGATATGTTGCCTTACCTGATTTATTTTTACATAACAGGCAATGCTTAATTAAAGCATGGGAATTGATGTATTTGTGTGCATCCTCCATGCCCCCTAATAAGGACATCGGTGGCTATCTGTCTGAGTATGTCCATAATGTTGCACATGGTGCGAATATTGACAGTGATGTTCGAGTCCTAGCATTAAATACTTTAAATGCTTTGAAGCGTTCTGTCAAGGCTGGACCAAGGCATACAATACCAGGCCGGGAGGAGATAGAAGCACTTTTAACTGGTCGAAAGCTTACAACAATAGTGTTTTTTTTGGATGAAACTTTTGAAGAAATCACATATGACATGGCAACAACAGTGGCTGATGCTGTTGAGGTACCTTTAAGCTCAACTTTACAGTATTGCGACTGTGAATTAAGCCAACTTATATCTATGGTCCTGAATTGTCTGAATGATTGATGGCATATGCTTAGACTTTACCATGTTTGTAACCTTTAAGTCCTTATCAAGTTCACTCCGATTTCAGTTTTGTTCTTTAAAATTTCTCAAACCTTATTAGTTCTGGTTCAACTTTTTTGCAGGAACTTGCAGGGATAATTAAATTGTCAGCATTTTCTAGCTTTAGTCTGTTTGAATGCCACAAAGTTGTAACGGGCTCGAAATCACCTGACCTCGGAAATGGTACATCTTTTACTTACTCCTGGAAGGCTTCCTATTATTGCATTCAGTGAACTGTTTCTCTAATGTGCATGCTCTTGTTATTCAGAGGAGTATATTGGACTAGATGACAACAAATACATAGGGGATCTGTTGGCAGAATTTAAAGCAGCAAAAGATCGAAGTAAAGGAGAAATTTTGCATTGCAAGCTGACATTTAAAAAGAAGCTATTTCGGGAGTCAGATGAAGCTGTAGCAGATCCAATGTTTGTGCAGTTGTCCTATGTTCAAGTGCGTAATTCCTGTAGAATCATTGTTGAGCTACTTAATCCATTGTTTTATCAGTTTGGTGATGTTCATATTCATCGACATGTTGCTAACTTGCTCTTTGAACAAAACTGACACAACTGTTGCTTCAGAGCTGTCAATGTGTGAATGCGTGGGCGTAAGAATTGAGTTTGGTTATATTGTTACAGTTGCAACATGATTACATCATGGGAAATTATCCTGTGGGAAGAGACGATGCTGCACAGCTTTCTGCATTGCAAATATCGGTTGATATTGGATTCGTTGGTACCCCTGAATCATGCAAGTTAGTATCGTCCCTAATTATTTCTTATTTGTGTTTACATTTCGGTTTCATCTTGTATAGCATTTGCAAACATATAGGTGGTCCCGTATTTTTTTTATTTTCTGATTCCAATTTGTTGAGAATAATATTTTTCAGTGACTGGAATTCGCTTTTGGAACGCTTTCTACCTAGACAAATTGCAATCACACGCGCAAAACGGGAGTGGGAGTTGGATATTCTTTCTCGTTACCATTCAATGGTAAAATGGAACTCTTTATTTCAGTGAATGACTAAATTTCTCCAACAGAAGCTACTGTTAAAGTTTTCTACTTAAATTCTGCAATTTTTTTTTTTGTTTTCTTGTTTTTTGTTTATGTTTTTTTTTTTTACAATGGAGCATTCAGTACCTGGCAATGCAAATCAGTTGTACAATTTCTTCTCTACAGCTGTGAAAAAATTAGAGACAACATTTTTGTATAACTGTTTACATGGGATTTTTTATTTTATTTTTTTATATAAGATACCTTTTGTTATGTGGTAGCAAAACTTGACAAAAGATGATGCAAGACAACAATTCTTGCGAATACTGAGAACACTTCCTTATGGGAATTCAGTGTTCTTCAGTGTTCGCAAGATAGATGATCCTATTGGACTTCTGCCCGGGCGGATCATTTTGGGAATCAACAAAAGAGGGGTGAGTTTGAGTGCGTATATTGATATATGTGAATTTTATATTTAAATGTACCTTGTTTTAATCTCATATTGACATTATGATATTTCATTCTACAGGTTCATTTTTTTCGTCCTGTTCCAAAGGAATATCTACATTCAGCAGAACTAAGAGACATAATGCAATTTGGTAGTAGCAATACTGCTGTTTTCTTCAAGATGAGAGTTGCAGGTGTTCTTCACATATTCCAATTTGAAACTAAGCAGGTTAGACACCTCTGTATGTTAGAAGTTTGCTTTTCTATCCAGAAAATTTGCAATTTGCTGATTGTTCATTTAAGAAGTTTCAGGCTTCTACACCTTTAGTTCTTTATTTATTTATTTATTTTTTACTTAGTTGCATTTCTCCTTTTCATTCAGGGTGAAGAAATTTGCGTTGCTCTTCAAACACATATAAATGATGTCATGTTGCGCCGCTACTCTAAAGCTCGGACCGCTTCTAGTGGTTCGACGAATGGAGATATTTCTAACAATTTGAAGCCCTCTGATGAAGTGCATGACAAACGTGTACAAGATTTGTCAAAAGCTGTTGAAGAATCTCAGCGGAATGTTGATCAAGTAAGAAACTAACTTTTTAATGTGCTGAACTATTCAATAACTGTAACGAATTGCTTTTCTAAAAACTAATTGCTGGTTGAATTAATAATAATATTTGCATCGAACACAATGACTCTTCCAAGGTTAAGGAGATGAGTTTATGGACCTTTAGTTCTTTGATTGAATATGTATGTGGAACAACATAGTGCAATGATACTTTATAACCACATAGGTCATCTTAATAACAGCTTTACATGATTGCTTGCGGAAAAGCAATTCATTATATGACCTACTTGGTCCGGTGGTCCCTCCTAGTAAAGGGGCTTGCTATGTTAATAACATCTGCTCCATGTAAAATATAAGCCTTTTATTATTTAGTAAAATCTCTACACATTATTAAACGAATTGAGTTTAATTAATCCGTATGTTTCTTCAGTTGCTGGAAGAATTGCGTGAAAAACAAAAACAAGAAGCGAAACTGCAAGATGATTTGGATAATTTAAAGCAATCATTGGCATCTGAGAAGCAAAACTTGTCAGAAGTTGCAGGCGACCACAATAGACTAAAGTCATTGTGTGATGACAAGGACAAGGCACTTAAGGTCAGTGTGATTAGTTTTGCATAGTTATTCTTTGCAGTAGGCTAAGCTTGAATTCATTCTAATTGATTCCGAAATCTGTTAGGCTGCACTGGCAGAGAAGAAGAGCTTGGAAGCACAGTTGGCAAAGCTGAGTAATCAAGCAGTGCAGAAAAATGACAAGACGAATCTGGTTGGTGGAGGAAACAACCAGGTAATTTGTTGGCAACAATATATCAAATGCTATCGATTCAATAAATCTTGTTATTTCAAATGATAGAAAAATCACCATGGACTGTATTTTGATATCTTACATAGGTTTTGGATAAACTCAAAGATGAGATAAAGCTTCGTACTGAGGAGTTAAAAGAAAAAGAAGAAACTATAGGGAGACTAGCGGACGATAAATTACTACTGGAGCAAACCATATCTGGCCTTGAAAAGAGTAAAGCTGATGAGGTGATTCCTTTAAAAGATGAATTCGGTGCTGGAATCTTTGTTTTTCCTTTTGAGTTTTTGCCTTTATGTTTTATGGTAACACAAAAGAGAAATATATCCACTGTGAGTGTTCTCTGCAGATTGATTCTCTTGAGAAAACTTTTGAGCAAGAGCGCAAATCATTAAAGCTTCGAGTTTTTGAACTTGAAAAGAAGCTTGAAGGAGTTAATCAAGAATTAGCTGTTCTAAAGTCAACTCTTGCAAGCAGGAACTCGGAGATTGCTGCATTACAGAATAACCTAAAGGAATTGGACGAATTGAGGGAAATGAAAGAGGTGATGATTGGATTTTATTTTATTGTTGTTCTCACTTGCTTGGACGTATTTTACTTTTAAGTTTCTAAAAATTGAGAGTACTTTGCCAATTAATATGTGTGATTTCAGGATATCGATAGAAAGAATGAGCAAACTGCCTCCCTCTTGAGGATGCAGGGGGCTCAACTAGCTGAGATGGAATCCCTTTACAAGGAGGAACAACTTCTAAGGAAGCGCTATTTCAACACCATAGAAGGTTGATATTTTCTCAAAATGTTTTCAACATGTGAGTGAGCATTCTTTTAATCTCTCACTATTTGTGGCAACTAAAATTTGGTCCCGTTGTACACCTCTCAGATATGAAAGGCAAGATCAGAGTTTATTGTAGATTAAGACCTATGAGTGAAAAAGAGATTGCTGAAAAACAAGGATGTGCAGTTTCAAGTATTGATGAGTTTACAGTTGAACATCCATGGAAAGATGAAAAACAGAAACAGCATACATATGATCGTGTATTTGATGAGCATGCCACCCAAGAAGATGTGTTTGAAGATACAAGGGCAAGTTTCTTTTACTCTATCATTTTCCTTTAATTGCTATGAAATATGTCACTTGTAATCTATTGACAATTTTTCCTGGCCTAATGCAGTATTTGGTACAATCTGCCGTAGATGGATACAACGTGTGCATATTTGCTTATGGGCAAACAGGTTCTGGGAAGACATATACCATTTATGGTTCAGAAACTAAACCTGGACTTACTCCTAGAGCTACTGCAGAACTTTTTAAAATCTTGAAGCGAGATAGCAACAAGTTCTCATTTTCTTTGAAGGTATATGTTCTAAATTTTATAAAATGAACAGTTGTTACCACTCAAATTAAGTTTCTGAAATATGTTGCATTGATGCATCTCTCCTATTTGGTTTATGCATACACTAGTATTTACAGCCCTCAGAGATTAGTATGTATGTTCCCTGCCCCCCCAAAAAAACACATGGTGAATAAAAAACCAGACTTTTATCTTTCAAAATTGGAAGGAAATATAAGGAGAAGTTGATCATATCTTGTTCAACCCCCAGAAACATATACAGAAACCAACCCCCAGAAACATATACAGAAACCTCATCCGTTGTCATTAAGCCTTTGAATTCATCTATATATTCTAATGCAGGCATATATGGTGGAATTGTATCAAGATACACTGTTAGACCTTCTATTGCCCAAAAATGCAAAGCGTCCAAAATTAGATATCAAAAAGGATTCAAAGGTAACTGTTTTCCACCTTTATAAGTCGTGTATACTTTGGATTCAACCTTTTATATTTGAATTTTTCCTGCATGTTTGAGGTCATTCTTAATGGTTGTTTGTGGTGCTAGGGCATGGTATCAGTTGAAAATATAACGGTTCTATCAATTTCGACACATGAGGAGCTGAAAAACGTCATTCAAAGAGGATCTGAACAACGACATACGTCAGGCACTCAAATGAATCAAGAAAGTTCAAGATCTCACCTCATAGTGTCGGTTATTATTGAAAGTACCAATCTTCAGACGCAGTCTGTTGCAAGAGGAAAGGTATACTATTATTCAGCATAAAATGTGTAAATATTTTCCTATACACATTCGATAAAATCATACAGATAATACACATTTGTTTGCATTTAATTCTCACCCTTTTCCTTCCATTGTTATGCTGAACGAATCTGGCATTTACTTATAATGGTAGAATGTAAACTTTAAAGCCTGGTTTGATTGTTTGGAATTATGATTACTGTTATATTTTGTTCACTTAATTTTTGGCAGCTAAGTTTTGTGGATCTTGCTGGTTCGGAAAGAATAAAGAAGTCAGGTTCTGCGGGCAGTCAACTCAAAGAAGCTCAAAGCATCAACAAGTCACTTTCAGCACTCGGAGATGTGATTGGTGCTTTATCTTCTGGTGGACAGCACATACCCTACCGGAATCACAAACTAACAATGTTGATGAGTGATTCCCTTGGTGGTAATGCCAAGACGCTTATGTTTGTCAATTGTTCTCCTACCGAATCAAACATGGATGAGACATATAATTCTCTAATGTATGCTCTATTCTTTATTCACTACAGAAGTTTTTAGTCTTACATTACTTTGATTCACTTCTTGATTATGTATAGGGACCTCCTATGTAAAACAATTCGTTGATTTGTGCTGATTCAGGTATGCATCAAGAGTGCGAGCAATCGTGAATGATCCAAGCAAGAATGTATCTTCAAAAGAGATCATGCGACTGAAAAAGCTGGTTTCTTATTGGAAAGAACAAGCTGGAAAGAGAGGAGAAGATGAGGATTTAGAAGAAATCCAGGATGAGCGGCCACCAAGAGAGAAAGGAGATGGCCGGCACTCGATGTAATGTTTCCCTTGCGCACAGTGGGAAAATTCAATACCAGAAATACTGGTTTTGCAAGATTGTAGGCAGAATTTTGGAATGTAAACTAGGGCTTCAGCAAGGTGTACCGGATCAGTATACTAGATTTAGATCGTTTGTCTGTTCTAGCTGCTATTTGTAGGATCTTGATGACCTCTTTTTCTCATTGTACTATGAATGAGGATGTTGTAATTTAATTAGGAGGATATAAGTTGTACACTTGTATAGTCTACATCTTGTGTATATATTTCAAACTCTTCTTAATTTGTATATGAAGTTCTCATTTTTTTAAATTCAAATCGTCATCTTCTTATCCAATACAGGACAAAGAGTGGAAATTGCGTGCCCGCAAAATCTCACATGCAATGTATGTAAATCAGCAGATGTCGTGCTACAGTTTCTTGCTTTTTTGGCCGGCATGTCAGTTTAAGCATTTACCAATGCAGGAAATAAGCGATACAGAAATGGACAACCACTGAATTCCAAGATAACACTCCGATCCCATTAAAGATATGAATTAATACGTGTAATGGATTATAGCAAGGACACTAGGAGTAGGACAGACTATATCAGTATATATTGGACTGTCCAAAATGACTCCAAACCATAGCGTGATAGCCAGAGAAAACCAACAAAGAAACTCAGAAATGGCTATTCCAGTGATTGATCTGAATCAGTTTCCAGACTCTGAAGAGTACAAAAAACTGAGGGAAGCATCAGAGGAATGGGGTTGCTTCAGGCTAGTCAACCACAAGATCCCATTGACTCTGATGTCAGAGATGAAGATGGTGGTCAGATCTCTTCTTGATCTGCCCATGGAGATTAAGAAGAAGAACTCTGATGTCATAGCTGGCAGTGGCTACATGGCGCCTAGCAAGGTCAACCCTCTCTATGAGGCTTTGGGTCTCTATGACTTGGGATCATCTCAGGCTGTGCAGACCTTTTGCTCTCAGTTGGATGCTTCTTCCTACCAGAGGTTAGCTAAGGGCTGCTTTGCTAACTCCATCATTTCTACTTGCTGCTCATATTTTGATGATAATCTAGCCTTTGGTCTTCAGTAGCTGAATTGATGTATTTAATTAGTATATGATCGGATTCATGTGTTATGTACAATCTTTATATTGACCTTCTGACGCCATAACATAACATATCTTAAATAAGACGACAATTAAGTAAACAACATGGTCTATGTTATTGCATTGTTTGCTGAAGTTGGTATTTTTTTTTAATGTTACTGAATGAGCAGAGAGGTGATAGAGAAGTATGCAGGAGCAATTTATGAGCAGATAGTGGATATAGGGCATAAGTTGGCAGAGAGTCTCGGTTTGAAGACCGGTTTTCTTAATGGGTGGCCTTGCCAGTTTAGGATAAACAAGTACAATTTCACTCCTGAATCCGTTGGATCTTGCGGAGTTCAGATGCACACAGATTCGAGTTTTGTGACAATTCTTCAAGATGATGAAAATGTTGGAGGTCTTGAAGTGATGAGCAAGTCTGGTGCTTTTGTACCAGTTGATCCTTGTCCAGGCACTCTCGTTGTCAATCTTGGAGACATTGCTAAGGTAGGTATATGGGTAACATAAATTATATTGCTAGTAACTTTTGCTAATTTACCCTAATAAAAGGCCAGTAAATTACCCAAAATTCTGTTTCTTACATGCATCTTGTTGTTGGTATATACATTAAGGCTTGGAGCAATGGGAGGCTGCTCAATTTGAAGCACAGAGTTCAATGCAGGGAGGCCACCATTCGAGTCTCCATTGCTACCTTTCTATTGGGACCAAAGGAGGAAGCACTGGAAGCTCCTCCGGAATTTGTTGATTCGGAGCATCCACGTCTCTATGTCCCTTTCACTTATGATGATTTCAGAAAGCTCAGAATCTCCAAAAAATTGCATGCTGGTGAAGCTCTAGAACTTGTGCGCATCAAGTCTTAATTGACTGATATGATCCAAGCTAGTTGGCATATGTCAGCCTGCCTCTTAGAAGTTGACTAAATAATCCATTCTAGAGCGTACCTGTATTAACGGATCTTGTCTAATTACGAATGGTCAATTCAGATTTGTTCTATGAATCTATCAGCTGCTGTTCTTGAACTTATTTCTGTTTACCATTTGATTTAACATGAAATGAAAAAGAAATCAGCAAAGTAGTTGTTGTAAAACAGAAAAATTTCTGAGAAAGAGAGAGAGTTTGGACACAGAGAATCAGATTGTGTGTCTTATTCATCTCACCATGAGGAGCCTTATATAGGACTACATGGTGTGCACAAAACGGTAATGCTTAATCAAAATCCAATCACTCCTACAATTACAACCTATCAATCACCAATCTACAGGGATAGGCACTTATTACTCATCATCTATTTACATGATTATCCACAAATATTTACAACACTCCCCCTTGGATATTCCATGTCAATAGTGTTGCATAGGCTGAGCGCTTCTAAGTTGCCTCGTCAAAAACCTTAAACATTTCAAACCAGCGAGGACGTAATTTCAAAGAATGGAGTGCATATGGAGTTGTAAATAACAAAATACTCCTCAACGCGACAGGAAGGCCTTTCAAAGAAGCATATGGAGTGCTCTTTTGATAAGAAGCAACAAGAAACTAGTTGTTCTTCAGGGTGGTAAGATATATTTAGCAATCCACTAATAAATAGAGAGAGGAATGAGAAGAAGGTTTGGTTGGAAGGTTTGTTTATAAGCTAGATGTTCTTCCTGTACGTAGGTTTTCCATTGAAAATATCAGTCATAACCTTGATCCCTTCGTTACTTTGGTATGAAAGTTTATCACACTAAAACAATTTTTCATAGCCATATGGTAAAACAAACAATGTCCTTAATTCATTCCAATTCAACTGTACTGGATTGGCCGATTTGGTCAGACTAAATTTGATCCTGCACACCGGTGTCACTGACTCACTGCCGAAGGTGATGTTACTCATGAGTAGCCCGGCAAAAGTCTCAAGTAGATCATAGGTCTTGGGCCTCTCGTTAGCAATCGGGTGAGAGCAGGGCAGCCCAATAAGCAAAGACACACAGTGGAATATTACTGCCTCTATGTATAGGGATATTCCTGTATGTAAAACAATTCAGTCGCACCATAAGATAGAACCATTCCTCCGTGACCGTGACCGCTGCAGCACCGACAGTCCCAAAGTCGACCACCGCCTCTTCCGTTAAGGCTAACGCCTCAGCCGAACGAGAAGCCATGTCCTCTGCCATTAGATGATCGGAAAAAGTGTGCTAGAAACCCTAGAGTTTCACAGCCCTAGCACTCTACCAGAGTAAAGGTGGCTAGAATTTTTTATTTTTTATTTTTAATAATTTTTTTTATCAGATAAACAACTCAAATATTACAACTAGTCTTTCGTGAGTCGAACTCACAACCTCCCACTTTTAAAGGAAAGACTATGCCACTAGACCAAATGATACTGGACTTTTATTTTTAATAGTTGATGATAAGTGATAATATATTATATTTATTAATAATTTGAATTATAATTGGTGTACCATTGATATACTTTTTTAAGGTTCTCTAAGGGCTAAACTTATAACAACTTATAACAATTTCAATGAGTTGTTGACTTGAGAAAATCTTAGCTGCTAGATTTAGAATATGTTGCTGAGGGCACTTGTCCTCTTACGTTTTAACGTGTTCGGTCGGTGAATACTGCTTGGAGTTGGGTCCCCTTGCTATTGCGTTTGGGCTTAAGGCTCTCTACTTGGGCCTCTATATTAGGCTACATATTTAATTACTTGTCCCGCTGCCACACCTGGTGGTTTGGTTTGCACGGCCTCTTATTTTTATTTTTCAGTTGAGTCCGGGGACGCTCTATATGTGTAGCCTATAGGGTGATTCTACGGAAACATGAATAAATAAACCCTGATTTATTTGGAGTCTTCCTTGATAGTATCAGGTTACTTAGCTACTTGGAGCTTCACTTTATGGTAGTATTATGTTAGATTCTTTGAGGGTTTTTACTTTAGAGTTTTATTTCATGGCTCAATATTGTTGTAGCCCGATTTTTTGGGTGTGTATATGAATTTATCACTTCAGAACACTTCTGTACACTTCCGCTAGTTGATCTTTTATCTGGTTACAGTCCATTGTTCCATTTTCCAGGGCTCGGGGCACCGGAAGGAACCCGGAAATAATTTGGAATGTGGTATGGTTCTTCTGGCATTTATACAACACTTTTGTCCATACATTTAAGCCTAGCTAATCTTTGTTGTCATTAAGCTTTTAAAATATCAAGAGGATTTCAGTATACATGGCACACTTTTGTGCTACTGCAAACATATTTTTGTTTCAATAAAAGTACAGACATGAAAATGAGGGAATTCTCCTATGCTAGCTGTGGCACATCATGTAGTGAAATTCAAACTGCCTAAAAAATCTCACATCTTCTATTTTGAGAATGGCAGGCAAAATAAAACTCGGTCATCGGCGGCTTAACTGCCTAAATTACAGCCAATAATTGTTACTGTACCTGTGCATGATCAAATACTTGGCATCCAAGCTTCCAGAATCATTACAAGCATTAAGTGCCCGGTCACATCTACATCTCGACCGTTCAGTTTTTAGGTAATAGTGTATAGATCATCTCTGCAAATGTTCAGCCAAATTGATGATCGTTAAGGTATCTCACTTGCTTAAACCAATGGACGGACTGAATCTGTCGACTTGAACCGTACTAGTTTTAAGGCAATTATCAATGTCTTAATGATCATCATTTTGGCTGAAAATTTGTAGAGACGATCTATACACTAATACCTAAAAACTGAACGGTCGAGATGTGGATGTGCGACTGAAAAGTGACCCAAAACTCGAACTTCACATGTTAATTTTCAAAGCAGAGCTCCGCTTTGGATAAGATCTGTGTGTGTGTGTGTAACTGGACCAATGTTTGGGAGTGATAGAGGAGCCGGAAGAGAAGCAGTAGTGGTGGAGAGATCAGGGGTTGAAGAGCCAGAATCCTCCGCCATTGGGGGTGAAGCTATGAAGCTAGGTTGACGAAGAAGGAGTACTGAGAGAGCTAGGTTGGATCAGATCGATATATAGCTAAGAAAATGTGAGTGAAAAGAGTGTCTAGTTTTCATTGAGAATTACATGCATGGAGGTATATAAAGAGACTCGGCAACACCTAACAAACTAATAGTCTTGAACTGGTTGGTTTGGAAGGGATTGTTTGGTTTAAGCTATTTGTTCCAACTGTTTAATTTCCATTGAAGTCCTGGTAACCCAATTGTCAATATCATAATCTTGGATCCTTGATTTTATCACAGAAAACTTAAGTCAAGAGGGCAGTAAAATAATAATAATAATAATAATAATAAGAATCTGTATCATCTATAAATATATATATCCAACAGAATTTACAAATTACACATGGACATTCATTCACCTTTGGTGAAAGACAAAAGAGGAACCAATCAAAAACTATGAAATTTCTACGTTTATTCAAATGGCGGAGAGGAAAAATAAACAAAATGGGACTTATTCAAATGGTGGAGAGGAAAAATAAACAAAATGGGACTAACACTGGTTGAGATCTTATCTTACAGAATGAGCGAACACTTAAACCAGGGAAGAGCTGTCACTATATATTCCTGCTCCTCCGTACCGGTCCTGGCTATCCCTGCTGTCCAAATGCGGGCTCCACTCGGACCTATCGGAGGCTGACATCCCGACAGGCCAGGACGACGTCGTGTTAACCGTGTTGGCAATGCTGCTCACTCCTTCCGGCGTGGAAGGCCACACGAAAGAGGGTTTGAAAGGTGGGACTCGGGGGACTGGAACCGACCCGGACATGATTTGAACTATAGTTTGGGTCTTGGGCCTTTCGTTCGCAATTGGATGGGAACAAGCCAGCCCAAGAAGCATAAGCCTTTGGGCCTCCTCAATTACGTAGTCATTACCCAACCTCTCGTCCACAGCCTCCAGCACACGCCCTTCTCTATGCAACGACCATACCCAATCCACTAGAAATTGGTATCCGCCGATTTTAGTCCACGGCCGTTGACCGCACACAGCTTCTAGAACCACCGCCCCGAACCCGTACACGTCAGACTCGCATGTGGCTTTTCCTGTGTGCAAGCACTCCGGGGCGATGTACCCCATCGTGCCCGGGACACCTTCGAGTTCAGCGTATGAGGTCTTTTCATTGTCCAGGGCGCGCGCCAAGCCGAAGTCGCCTAGGCGTGCGTTGAAGTGGGTGTCAAGCATTATGTTGCTAGCCTTGAGGTCTCTGTGGACTACTCTTTGGTCGTACTCGTTGTGGAGGTAGTGTAGGGCTGAGGCCACACCCGTGACAATCTTGTACCTCTGTTTCCATCCTAGGGTTGTGTTTTCCGGCCCGGAGAATAGGTGGTTATCCAAGCTCCCGTTTGGCATGTACTCGTAGACAATGAGAAGCATCCCATTCTTGTGGCACCAACCTGTTTGTCACAAATTGAATCGATCAAACACAATGCACCATCCCAAACATGTTCATGCCAACTGGTTCAACTTTCCATTGTACACGCAATATTTCTTCAATAACAACCCACTAATAGTCTAATACACATAATTAATCCCTAAAGATTTCAGTCAACCTTCATTTGCGTATCTATTTTTGGGATCAATTGTTGACCAATACTCTTCCTAGGAATTTCCAACTATATATCCTTCTGGCATTCACGGTTGACTTTGCATAGTACTCTAATACTATACTCTTTTAATTTCTTTGGTCAATTAAATTGTAAATACTATTCTTTGATCAACTAAATACTAATACTATACGGTAAGAGTCTGAAATCTTGTTAGGTGACAATCAGCTACATATTCATGACCACCAAAAAAAAAAAAAGGCTAAATTTCATTCTGGACCCAGAGGATGGACCTTATCGTAGACTCCCTGATAAGTGATAACTAAGTTTATAGCATCTATGAATTAGTAGTTTAGTCTCTAAGGTTGGTGATGCACATTAGGTCCCATTTCATTACGTCATACCCTAAACATTAAAGTAATTTCACCATGCACGACGACTATGATTAGTGGAAATACATGTGATTCATATTGTTATTCGTGCATGGACGTGAATTTTAAAATAATTTGAAAGACTAAGCCATAATTAATTAGGAATTAAGAAAGAGATTAACGATGTACTTACCGAGTAACCGGACGAGGTGTTTGTGGCGAAGGCGGTTAATGATGGTGAGCTCGGCCAAAAAGTCGTCTCTGCCCTTGACCTCGTCCCTTGAGAACATCTTCACTGCCACTTCGAGGTTATCCTCCTGAGCTAGCACAGCTCGGTATACCACCCCGAACCCACCTTGGCCTAGTTTGTGGTTGTCGTCGAAGTTGTTGGTGGCTTTCTTAAGCTCTCGGTAACTGAACTCCCTTGGTGTTCCGGGAAGGCTCTTAAGCGCGCCCAAAATGTTAGGGTCCGAAGCCTTAGCCTTTCGCCTTTTGTACACATAACAACCCACCCCGAATAAACACAATAGGACCAAAACCAACCCGGCACCCACGCCTAGTGCTATCTTCAACACCTTATCGTTGTCCCCTCCACCTTCCAAGTCCGGCAGAATCTCCACCGTTAGATTCCACATCAACACGCAGTTGAGCTGGATGTTACTTCCGGTGGACGCGGCAAATCCGAAGTAGGACTTTTGGTTGACAATGTCCTTGAGGTTGAGGTTGGCGGTTAGAATTGGGCTGGTGGGCCGAGGCCGGATATTAACAAACGCTCCTTTCGCGTCCTTGTTCTGATCGGTCTGGTTGGCCATGAACACCGACAGATTATGTGACCCACCGTCGTATTGGATCCAGACCATATAAAGCTCCGTGCCTGGTGGCGCGATCTGGATCCCGTAATCCCAAAGCGGCACCGTCTTGTTAGACTTAACCGAGTTGATATTCAGCCCCATGTGGTTGCTGTCCGGATCGAAGCTCTCCTTGAAAGTGTCGAGCTCAATTGCCACCAAGTGATTGGTGGGGTTACCGTCGGTGGTGGCGTTGGTCAAACCGAGATATTGACCGGAGCTGTTTGCTGGGAGGGTCAAATCCGGGGCTATAATGAAGGCGATGCCCTCTCCGGGGACGGCGGAGTCCTCGTGGATGCCGGAGCTGTTGAGACGATAGACGTTAATGAGGAAGGACGAGTTGAAAGAGGCGACGTATCCCGGAGAAGAAGAGTCGAGATCAGAGTTCCAGAGGGTGAAAGACTGGTTGTACAAGATCCTACCTGACTGGTTGGCCTTGCTGAAGTTGCCATTGGCGGAGTCCGGCGTGATCTGAAGAGCTCCTAAGCTGATCGTGGCGGGGCCGAGGACTGCGAAACTGTCGTAATATGCTGGATCAAAGGGACCGAACTGGTAGGGTTTCACCTCGTAGGTCTGAGCGTCGGTGAAAGCCGCCGCCGGCAACAACAGAAGGGAGAGAAACAGAATCACCATGCGAGATAGCTGGGACCAGCTGCTTCAGCACTCTTGTAGTTGCTGAGCTCAGAAACGACGACGCAAGTTGGGCAGTACAGAGATCAAAATGTGAGGAGGCTATAGATGGAAGACGCTTTTAGAGTATAGATTTTTGGACAACCCAGCAGATCCTGCAATGTTTCATCTGTTTATTTAGGTTGCTGCTTTGTTTTATTCCTAGAAACCCAAGTGTTTGAATTTTGAAAACGGGGTTTCGGTGATATAGCTCGGAACTTTCGCATTAAACTATTAATCAACTATGAATTTTTAAACAAGCTAGAAACCATGTTTTTAAAATTGATAGGGTCAGGCTTATGATAAATTCAACTTTGTATATTGAAGTTTTTTTTAGCTTTATCTACCACTAGCTGGACCGTAGGGGTCTGGCGGCCATGCCCCCTTCACTATCATTCAGCCACCTCATTTTTAGGTTTTTATATACATTGCTTCGTTTTCTGAGTTCTGGTTGTTTCCTATTGGTTTATTGGTCATGAAGAAGTTTTTGTTTCTCTGATTCTCTCCAATCTTCATCTCAGTGAATGCTAATTGCCTGATGTATGTGATGACTAAGAACCATGATACACTACTAGAAATTTCCCCAAAGCACACTGATTTCAATTAGTCCCTATTGGGACAAAGCACACTGATAACAGTTGCTAATAGAATTACCCACTATGTAGCTACTATTGAGGAATCAGTCCCCTCTGTTGATGTCATAATTTGGTTCGACAAATACTTTTGACTTTTCAACCAATTCCACGTGGTACGCGTTGAAATGTCAAAGAGTCCACTTAGGACTCTGACATTTCAACGCACTTAAACCTTTCATCAAGAAAGAAAAGATAACTCTAAGATGGAAATAATCATGACTAGTGAGATGCCTCACTTTGATACTCCAAGTCTTCAACCTTGGATCTCCACCTCTTAAGTCTTGGACGGTCACCATGTAATTGACTCACCATCTTGGATGACAAGGAAAAAACATATCATGACCTCACTACTAGAGAGGCATAATCCAAAGCCTCAACCCCCAAGACCAAGAGTTCGGCCCCCAAGCTTAGAAGCCACGACCTCCAAGGCTAAGGCCTCGACTACCAGGATCACTCTTAGACAAAGTGATTGCGAAGGAGACATAGCTAGCGGAAATCAAGGGTCAACTCTTACCTATTAGGCCAGGTGTCACGCTCTGATGATATGTATGGTCGGAGGGCATGGTCCAAAAGTGACGTGAGAGGAAGAGACCACATAGTTGTGACATCTGTCATCAACTCTGTCAGATAGAGTGTCAGGAAGCAGAAATCATGGGGCTAACACCCTGATTTTCGGGAAGAACCCATGCCTTCCCTCAACATCTCAACTACTCCTTCTCCTATAAATATCAATCCTTCACAAGCAGAAAGGGGGACTTCAACTTTCTCTTATCTCCGAAAGCTATGCCAAAATGCATAGTCCTTTCCATAGAGCTCCGCCAACTCGAGGTGGTGGAAGCCCAACATCAGGTGGAGGAAGCCCGACGTGAGGCCATCAGTTTCACCCAACAAGGAGCTTGGAAGCCCAACACCAGATGAAGGAAGTCCGAGATGAGACTATCAGCTTCACCCAACAAGGAGCTTGAGAGCCCAACACAAGGTGGAGGAAGCCCAACGTGAGGCCATCAGTTCCACCCAAGAAAGGAGTTTGGAAGCCCAACACCAAGTGGAGGAAGCCCGACGTGAAGCCATCAGTTCCACCCAAGAAAGGAGCTTGGAAGCCCAACATTAGGTGGAAGAATCCCAACATCAGGTGAAGGAAGTCCGAGACGAGAGTATCAGTTTCACCAAACAAGGTAGCTTGGAGGCCTAGGATCAGGTGAAGGAAGCCCGAGGCCATACCTTCAGTCACAAGAGGTGAACGACCAAGGCTAGGCACATGACTACTAGGGCATACCTTCAGTCACAAGTGGACGACCAGGGCTACTCACGTAGCCAAACTAATCAAAGGAAAAGATAGGCCCATTTGAAGAAAACAACCCCACCACTTTACACTTGGATTTTAACGGAACCTCCGTTGACTCGTTGATGCCGAAATTGGCACCAGCACCCTCTATAGCAGGTGCCATTGGGGTAATAGACACTAATAATTGAACAGTGACATAACTTAGACCAAGGCAATGCTGCATTAAAATCAGTGCTGATATCAGTGGCTTTGGAATGGCACTGAAATTAGTGGCAAATTTGTGAGGCTAAATTTAAAAAAAAAAAAAAGTGCCGACTGACACCTTTACATTCTTATTGTACTTTACACTATATTTTATACAACAATTACATTGACTGAAAATTACAGATGTACCCATCAAAATTTAAACATCCAAGACTCTTCCTCCCCACAGCTGGCACCTCTTCTTTGATATGGACAACCTGCAAATAACATCAAGTAATTAGTTCTTATTCTAACAAATATATAAATTGACATCTTAACATATGCAGAAATATTATGGTAAAACTATTGGATGCATAAAGTAAACTGCAAATACGATATAGGATGAACTTGATAAATGATAATCATACAAAATTTTGAATCCTATTAACTTAACTAAAAGGAAAAATAACAAGTAATGCATGCCCACAAGTAAACCAGTTCATGAACTTAGTTAATTGGAATATAAGTTCCAGTAGATACCAAAATATTGAGGTCATGACAAAGAAAAAAAGTGTGTTTGACTAAGCTAGCTATAATGGTAAGCAAACAAAATTGGTAGCTATCATATTTCTGTTTCAGGAATGACTAAGCCATATATCAGAAGCCATTTTTATAGTAATAAACAAACAACAAACAGAGAAAAAGAAATTAACCTAAGACAATGCTTTGTGAATTGCTTGCAAACCTCATAAATAAAAACCACCAAACATAGAAACTCTGAGAATAGACATACATATTGGTTTATGGAATGATGGAGTCATCCTGGTTGTATGGATTTCACTCTACCATTAGCTTCCAAACCCCCAAAAGCACCTCAGCAGTGACCTATCGTAGACTGAAACACCACAAAATGGGCAAGCAACTGCATAGATTAAAAATAAATTGTCATCATTAAAAATAACCGCAGATGATTCACAAGTATTGTCATCATCTATTAAAAATAAATTGAACTACAATATGCCATACCTTGCTCCAGCTTTGACAAGCTATCGCTGCACCTACTCATGGGTAGTTCAAATTTCATGCTATCAACTTCTCAAATATATAGATCAATAGTTATCCACCTAGATAAAAGTGAGACATCTTTTGTGACCTGAAGCAATAGAAAGAGGTAAGTTGATATAATTGTGTAGAAGAGCTAGACACAGTATCAGCATTATAAATTCTACATAAACAATAATCTAAAGTTTGCAATCTAATCATCAAATCTAGCAACAAACCCAAAGAAAAGAACATGGAAGGGAGAGAAGATCGAAGTGAAGGGTAAACTGATGGTCTAAAACTTTACAAAACTAAGTCATGCTTATCCATCAATGTCTTTGTATAGTTTAGTAATTAATTCTAAGTACCAAGGCTTGCTTTATTCCCTCAAAACATGATTTACTGCTCCATGAATTACCAACACCATCACCATTACAGTAAACTAAGTTATGTATAACAGAGATCTAATATATGCCAAAGTTATGATTAGTTCATGCTTCAGGTCTTTTATTGACATGAAAGGCATGTTCTAGATTTAAGAGAGTAAAATACCATTAGGTGAACATATATGAAATTGAGAAAGAATTTGGTATATCAGTGAACACTCCCAAATCCACTAGGCTGAGATTACCTGCAATCTACATGTTCTAGTTCCCATAGAGCTCGGTATTGCCTTGCCACAATCTCAATCAAAAACAAAATCCCTCAATGCACATTCACAAGCAGATAAACACAAAAATTCTAGCAAACTTTCATAAGCAAAACAATGTCTTGACTCAACTCGAAACACCATACAAAAGGATATGACGTGCACTGAAAAAAGGGAAATGGGTCAAAAGAAACAAAAAAAAAGGTTTGCAACTTTATACTTATCTCTACGTTCTAGTAAGTGCAAGAGACTAAGAACGGTACCAGGAACAACATGGCACAGATTAAACAAGGCATACGACAGATTAGTGTTGTAAAACACTTCCCTGCTGCCAATTTTGTACGGCCCAAATGTATAGGATTCCAAAGCCATCTGGGTCCATTTTTCTCCAAAAAACCCAAATAAAAATAGATTAAATTCAGAAACAACAACCATGAGAACAAGGAAGAGTTGGAATATGAACTACCTTGCTGGAGACCTGGAGAAGATATTGCATAGTTTCGATAGGAACTAGATTGCGAGAGAACTTGGCATCTGGGAATGAAATTTTAGGGTTTGACGAGAGAGAAATCGAAAGGCTCAAGATTGGGTTTTTAATTTGACAAAAGTCCAAGCAACTTCTAACCTCAACTAACGATTGGTTGAGGCCTGGAGATTAAGCAGCTAGGGGTAAGATCCAGAGAGAAAAGAAACAAAGCTGAAGGCTTCAAACGGAGGGTTTCTTCTCGAGAATCCCTCCTTGGCTTGACGATAACGCCTTTTGGACTAGAGACGCAGAGCTTAGAAGCACGTTAATGGCGGCTTCGAGTTCTTTGCTGAGATTGAAAATGGCTGAGAAAAAACTAGATCTCTTTTAGGTTTGGATTTAGAGAGAGATGAGGGGAGAAACCTCCAGATCTAGATCTAAATTAGGTTTGAACTCTAAATGAGTAAAGAGAGAGAGAGAGGTTGAAGGAAGAAAAGCTTTCTCTTATCGTTCGATCAGCTCTTCATCACTAATCCGACGGATATAAAAGATTGTCGAAACCAATAAGCTGACACATGTCAGCTCCACTACCATGGTTGACCCCGATATCAGTGGGTTGAACTATAAATTAATCACAAATATATGCATACTATTCACTTACCCACTGTTGTACAGTGTGAACAAAATTTATCCCACCGAAAATTCACATCAGTGGCTTACTATTTCCATTTCCGACTGATAATTTTTAGTCGCTACTAGTTATTCCCTATTGGGAAAAATTCTAATAGTGACAGAGAAAGGGAGAGAGACCCTCAATAACTTGATTTGCAAACTAACAAAAAATAAGTCGTTGCTTGATAATATGGCAATGCTAAATGTTTTAGTATTTATGTCTAGACTTGTATTGTTAAAGCTGTTTACTAGGGTTGAATTAATCTCTAGTTTTGGACGAAATTCAAACTTGATATCTCTATCATAATTCATAATTAAGCAATGAAATCATATTTACCCTTATATGTAGCTCAACTCTAATCCATAAGGAATTATGAATATTGAATAAGATTACTGTTCAAGGAAATCTCTATTCTGTGTTTGGCCCAAACTCTAGGTTACTTGACTTAGTGGTAATAGGGTTACATTAGAAGGATCTAGATTCCTATTCAATGTATGATTACTTTTCTTGTATGATTTGGATTCTATGCATTGTAATCCTCTATATAAAGAGGCCCCTATTATCAATGAGAATATACATCAAATTCCTCTCAATTACCGTTTCCCTAAAACACGTTATCAGCTCGAGCCTTAACCCAAGCTTTAGAAACCAAAACCCCAGAAATTGATCAAGCTCCACTGGATTAACCTTGCATACGCTACTACTGCCCCCGCAGTCCCCGCGTCGCAACTCAACGTTAACCTACCAGGTTAGCCTCGCTGCCTCTGTAGCGCCCGCAAGCCCTGCTTGCCGTCTACCTTTACACGCGCTCGCCTGCCTTGGCTACCGCAACTCACCAGTGACCCCACGACATCTCCGCAGCGGCCTTGCAGCATCCCCACAGTGACCCCGCGACATCTCCACAGCGGTCTCTCGGCATCCTCGCAGCATACTTGCAGCGACCCCCGTGACTTGCCCGCAACATCGCTACCACCGCAGCTCCTACGCGCCCCTGCACTTGCTGTCCCCATGAGCACGTCCTGCATCTGCTGCCTTCGCAGCCCTACACTCGCTTGCTACCCCCGCAGCCCTAGGCTCACCCGCTGCCCCAGCAGCTCCTACAAGCCTCTGCACTTGCTGCTCCCGCCTGCGTGCACTGCATCTGCTGCCCTCACGACCCTACACCACCGGCAGCCTATCCCCGCAACCTGTTTTCCAACATGCGTATGTTCTTAAGCCCTGAATCAACAAGTAAGTCTTTGATATTAAAGTTCCTGTTTTTGAGTTTTTCTCCTTTTTCTCTTCTTTTCTCGGGGACTTGCAAACTCCCTTCTTCTACCCCTCTTTTCTTCTTCATAGGGGAGACCAAATTAAGTTGAACTGTGGGGGTTTGTGCTCACTCCAAGATTGGAGCCTGTAGAATCCTCCAAACTTAGAGTTTTTTGAGATGTTATGATAGACCACAAACACATCATTGTTTCGATCTAATCCAATTCCTCTTGGAATCGGATTTCTTGGAAGCGACTACGCTAAGAGATTTCTATTGTTTTCGTGGTAGCATTTTCACTCCGAAACTAACCATAATTTCTTATTCTCTTTCAGGATGAATAACCTGAACAAACTGGACTTCGCTCAATTGGGAACAATTGGCTCTGGATATCACAGGTGAGTTCGTGATGTCCGCCAACATCTCAAGGCCGATGGAATCTTGGATACAATTCTCGAGCCTAGCCAGGACATGCTAACTATTGAGCAAACACAAGCTTTGGAAGCAAATAGAGTAGCCTTAGAGGCAAATAAGGCGAAAGCCATTATCCTAATGACTCGTCATATGGATGATTCGCTCCAGTACGAGTGTATGAATGAAGAAGACCCCAGAAGGCTATGGGTCTCACTCGAAGATAGTTTTGGCAACGTCCGTGACTCCCTGCTTCCTGACCTAAAAGTGAGATGGCATAGCCTCAGCTTCTGTGATTTCAAGTTAGTTCTTGACTACAACTCGGAAGCACTTCGTATAAAATCCTTAATGGAATTCTATGGTAAAGAGATCACAGATGCGATATTGATTGAGAAGACTCTCTCTACCTTCCCCGTCTCTGCATTGATGGTTGCTAAGAACTATCGAATCGATGTTACTGCAGGACGAATCACTAGGTTTCATGAGCTTATTGGAGCTATGAATGTCGCTGAAAAGCATGACAACATCCTTGTAAAGAATTATAATTCGAGATCAGTAGAAACAGAGCTTATTCCGGAATCCAATTATAGTCAAGCCCCTAAGAGAGGGTGCCAAGAGCGAAACCCTAATCTTAGGGATACTCCTGGACGTTCTGGTCCATATAATCGCTATACTTGGGAAGGTAACCGAAAAAATAGGCAAACACGGAACCGAAGAGGTCAACGTAGAAAGAGAGAGGGAGGAAACGCCTCTGGCCATGTTGGTGGCGCCACAAAAACTAAGAGCCATCTAAATGACGCTTTCAAAGTGCTTTAATCAATGAAGTCCGAGAAAAGAGATGCATGCTCTCGATGTGGAAGTATCCAGTCATTGGGCACACATTTGTAGAGCTCGTGAAGAAATTGTCACTGCCTACAAAGCATATTGTGAAGCAAAAGAAGCTCACTATGTGGAACAAGAAGATCAAGGAGATGATCTAGAGTGCAGGGTTGAAGACTACAAATTTGGCTGGGATCGATAGATCACCAATTCTGTTTAAGTCTTTATTTTTCCAAGATATGTAATGGGAAATTGCCATTTTGCATTAGCTAGCATTTGGATTAGATTTCCCTAATGGTTAAGAGACAATGATGTACTCCGTTGGCTTATGAATACAATTTCGAGTTCCTTTCATTATGACTCTATTTTGATTCTGAGCATAATTCTTTGTGACTACGATGGCTTGGCCATTAGTATTAATTCAAGGACATGGAATAGCCCAAGTTCCCCTTGCCAAATGGCACCTTGATTACTGTCACATAAACTCTCTACTCTCCTAGGGCAAATCACACATATGAAGAGCCAACGGATTCTGTGCGAAACTGCATGTAGATAACTAAAATGAGTTCCTTTGCAATACCTTTAACGATTGCGAATAAAGACTTCATACGGACATCCATTCTTCAGAGTGAGAAGAAGCAAGAATTGAAAATTGATTCCCGGACTTAGCGTGACTGCCACTACTGCCGCATCCGGTGCTGCCGCTGTCCTTAGCCGCAGTAGGGCAGCGAAAGTCCTTTGTGACAACTCCATAAACGGCGCCAACCAGGTCCATTCCGCCATGAATGTTCCTTCTCATGGCCATGCCGCCATGGATGCCACTTTCCGTGGTTCCACCGCCATGATGGGTGATGTAGTCACATATTTTGCTTCTAATAACGCTACAGACGCTCATGCCTAACCAAACTCCTCATTGGTTGCTTCTAAGGCACCTCGCTCATTTTGCAAAGCCCGTTACTTAGGGAAATTAGGACTGAGACCGTCGTATGCAAAGGATATAAAAATACTCATTATGTTCTTACATAGAATCTGTGGGAATTCTGTGGACTGATCCAACCAACTTGCAGACGTTTAAATATCTCATGATGTTGGTTGACACGCAAACACGCTGGTCACGTGTTGTGCCATTGTCCACTTGTAATGCTACTTATGCAACACTCCTAGCACATATCATACAACAACGGGCTCACTCCCCGGATCATCCTATTCCATCAATTGGACTTGACGATGCTAGAGAGTTTACATCGAAGACTTTCGATGGTTATTGCATTCGGACTGATGTTAGACATCATATTCCCATAAACACACCTAAATGGTCTCGCAAAAACGACTACAATGGTAGTCCGGTCATTGGTAATGTGCACCAATCTCCTTATATCCGCTTGGGGTGATGCAATATCGCATGCAGCTATGCTAGTTCGTCTATGACCCACCTCCACTCAATTTACCTCTACGTTACAGCTAGTGATTGGGTGCAAGTATCGTACTTACGCATATTTGAGTGAGCCATTTATGTGCCAATTGCGCCGACACAACGCCCTATGATGGGTCCTTATAGACGAATGGGCAACTACGTTGGATTTGAGATTCCAACAATCGTCCGCCACTTAATGCCCTTGCTAGGCGATCTCCTTACCACTAGATTTGCGAATGTCACTTTGATGAGACAGTCTTCCCGTCGTTAGGGGGAGATAAGAACACAGATGTTCAACAGGAACGACAGGAATTGTCGTGGTCTGTCCCCACTATGTCTCATCTCGATCCCTGTTAAAGTGACGAGATCACATAAATAAGCTGCAAATATGCCTGCAAGGAATGACGTCCCTACGAGATGATGTAGCACTACCCTACACGGAGGTAGGCATGGTGCCAACGCCAAAGAGTGTGGCTATCTGGCGTTACAGGTCATGGCCCCAGCTAGGATGCGTGGGAGGTCCGTAGGTTCGAAGGATACTTTGACACATTCCAATCTTTTGATCATCAAGACTCAAAATCCGTCTCATGAGAATCTTCCAGGTTATGGTTACCGGTTGGGGGACGCCTCAATGTCAGAACCTATTCTTGAGAATATAGAGCTCTATGAAAATTACAATAGTGTACATGAGACGTGGGATAGAAACTCCATCATAATTGATGATGTAGTTGCGTATTTTGTTGCGCATGAGTTTTTGAGTCAGATGATATCGAACCACGCTCCGTTGATGAATGAATGTCAACGTAGAGAAATTTGGCCTAAATGGAAAGATGCGATCCAGGTTAAGATGGATTCTCTAACGAAAAGGAAGGTTTTCAAGCCAGTGATGCCAACACCTCCTATCATAAAACCTGTTGACTAAATGGGTCTTCGTTAGAAAGCGTGATGAGAAAAAGAGATGGCAATCTCGCCTTATGGTGCAAGGCTTCTCATAAAACGCCCTGGAATCGACTACAATAAAACATATTCTCTCGTAATGGATGTCATCGCACTCCATTACCTGTCAGTTTGGTAGTTTCCAAATAACTGATTATGCAGCTTACAAATTTGGTCACTACGTATCTCTATGGGGATCTAGATACAGAATATACATGAAGGTTCATGGTGAACTTCATTTACCCAAATCAAGTGGCTCTAGACCACGGAGCATGTTTACAAAGAGGTTGAAACGCTCACTAAAAGTGACTACTTGATTGGGAAGAGATATGCCCACGTGTTTCCATAACAAGTTTAGGATTCTATCGCGGTTCATGTTGGATATGATCTTCATTGGAAGCCCTTTAAGAGTTAAGGGAAACCGCTGAACACTTGAAATCCGAGTTTGAGATTAAGGATTTTGGAGAACACGATTATGTCTCGGTTTGGAACTTGAGCATCGTGTTGATAGATGCTTAGACATTTTGACAATGTCAAGCCTTCAAGCACCTCCATGATCGTCCGTAGTCTTGATCCTGAAAGGGATCTTCTTCGTCCAAAGGATGATGGAGAAGATGTGCTAGAGACAAAAGTGCCCCACATAAGTACAATAGGCGCATTATTGTACTTAGCTCAATGCACAAGACTGGATATCTCATTTGCCATGAACTTGTTAGCTAAGGTATAGCTCTGCGCCAACGCGATGCCATTGGATTGGTGTAAAATGTATCTTTTGATATTTGAAATGTACGATTGATATGGGCTTGTTCTATCCCTACAGAGAGATGATAGATTCGGACCCATCACACACCAGGAACGCCGCCAACATTGGCCTGCGTCCTCTATCCCCATCCCAAAACAACATGTTTTTTGGAAGGTTTTGCTGATGTTGGGTATCTCTCTGACCCATACAAAGGTCATTCCCAAAATGGTTAAGTGTTCATCATGGGAAAAGACCATGATATCTTGAAGGTCTACAGAACAGACCCTAGTCGCTATATCTTCGAACAATGCTGAGATTATTGCTCTTCACGAAGTGGTTCGTGAATGTATATGGATTGGATCCATAATTACGCGTGTTCGAACAATTGTGGTTTGAAGTCTACCACAGATGAGCCTACGAGCATTTAGGATAATGCTGCTTGTTTTTAACAAATGAACCAAGGCTACATCAAAAGCGACAACACCAAGCATAATCAACAACAACATACTCTCCTCAATATCAAAGTGAACTAGGTTCAATCTGAGGATAGTGTGAAAGACTTATTCACTAAGTCATTGCCTAAATTCCACTTTCGAGAAACATGTTGGTAGCATCGTTTGCGGAAGTTATCCGAACTCCCATGACTGTAGTCATCAGGGGGAGATGCGGACACCAGGGGGAGATGTCTACATGTATAGTCTCGAAACGTGAAGGGTGTGTTGTGCTCTTTTTCCCCTGCGATAGAGGTTATTTTTGTTCCACTGAGTTTTTGTTACTCGGCAAGGTTTTTAACGAGGCAACGAGAGAAGCACCGCGTTTGGGCAACACAAGGGGGAGAGTTCAAGGAAATCTCTATTCTGTGTTTGGCCCAAACTCTAGGTTACTTGACCTAGTGGTAATAGGGTTACATTAGAAGGATCTAGATTCCTATTCAATGTATGATTTGGATTCTATGCATTGTAATCCTCTATATAAATAGGCCCCTATTATCAATGAGAATATACATCAAATTCCTCTTAATTACCGTTTCCCTAAAACAATTACTAGTTAAATGTAGAACATAAAGTAATTAATAAGTAGATACATTACTAGTCAAGCAGTGTGGTATAATGTATTAACATATGTACATACATAAATTATCCGATAACTCCAAACAAACAAAATTCTAATAATGTAACTAATTGGAAAAGCATGAAACTAACCATATTAAGTACCATATAGGAATCCATTTAATTAAGTATAACTGTATACATTACACCCATGAAGTATTGGAAATATGAATGCAGTGGTCTCTCATTTTCTTGTGTCACCCACCAGATATACCAAAAATGCTATATGTTCTCACCACCTATGGTGCTTCCTGTTTTTCATTGTCTGCCATATAATCCGCCGAAATCGTCATGATTCTACACTTCAATCTTGACATAACCTTTAATAATCTATTCTGATTTGCAATGAATTGGCTAATGCACCATCATTCACAAACAAATTCACACATGCTATACGTGCATGTTTTCTACACATTCACCCTTTCACCTTTGATTCGAGAAAGCCTAAACTATTTCATATTACAACGAGTTAATCGAAATCAAAATATACCCATTGTGGATGACTAGTCCAGCTAAGCTTAGCTAGTGACATGTATTCGTGAAAAGATAAAGGTGTCGATTCGATCTTAATATGAACTCAAAAGCGAATGATTATAATTTATTCGTCATGATGATCAAGGGAACAATATAAAATGCAGTATTAACTTTGTGAAAAAACAGTGAACCGAAAATTGTGATTTCTATATATTATATATATAACAAAAACATGAACCGTACCGTGTATGAAGTAGATTTTTCTTCTAATGTTTCGTCCTTCGTTGAATTGCGATCATGCATTCACACATCAAAGAAACAAAAAGGAATTGCCAGCCTTGTCAGTGGTGCTCTTTAATTTGGCTTTGTGACAGTCATACATCCTTGCACAGATTACAGATAATATTTTCATATAAAGTTCAATTTTATCAATTTATTTTTTACCAAATCAGTCAATCAGTGACTGGGAAAGCCAGATTGCAGTTGAAGGGGTGCATCTGCACATCGATCTACAGACATAATAATTGTTATCTAAAGTGGTTGAATTCTTTAATTTTTGGAAAGAAAATTAAGAAGCCACTTTATTCCAAATTGACGTATACTATGTACATATATGTTTTATAGTGCTTGGCATCATGTCGTCGATCAATACAGCACAAGATTCTACATAAAGTATTTCCTTTATTTCTTCTTTAATTGTCTAGATTTTAAGGCATTTTTTTTTATCAACGTAATGCCTTTATTTTCTAAAGCATGTATTATTAAGCAGCTTGTAGTCAACCCAAAACATTTTCAAGGTGTTTTAGGTGGATTTGATATGATAAAATAATCTAAAAGGAACATTCTTCTTTTAGATCCAAAAGAATTAATTAAACACAACTTATATATATAGTTCATGAACTAGTGATACTAACTGAGGTTCTTTTTACGATGGGAATGGGGAGTTTTGTATGTGATCAATCTGATCATGGCTGGACACGCTTAATTTGGTACTGAATGCTACTTTCCATGTGATTAGTGTTCGTTGTGTACCTACCCTCTATCTTAATTCTTAAAGCATAGAAGTGAAACAACAAATATGAGAAAGAGTGCGTTCACTCAATTCATTACATGTGATTTTCAACCATGGTTAAGTGGAGAGTATTTTTCCTTTTCTTTTTGATCTCATCTCACATCTTTTTTCTCTAAAAATATCAATCACTCACCTTTTTATATTTTAGTCAACACACGATAAGATGTATGATTAGTGATGTCTAACACAAAATAGTGTGTGAATATAGCCGGTTTTCAAAGGGAAGGTCCGGGAACCTTTCAACTGCTTAGGAAGTTTGATGAGTATTATACTAAAGAAGTATGATGATAGTAATTAAGTGTAATCAAATGATCAATTTGGATTGTAGATCTACCGCTTAGTTCTGACTGCATCACCAAGTTAACGCTTTTGAAGTCTTTAGAGTACATTACTCTATGTATAAATAATTTTCTAAAAATAAAATTATCCAGACATTGTGGTGGTTTCTATCACTTGACTTACGAAAGGAAAAAACAAAAAAAAATAGCGGTTCAACCGGGTCAGCCCACCAAGCAATATGGGTTGACAGTGCACAAACCCGTTATCCTTCCACTGTTGTGGGCGGGCGGTTTTCGCTGCTCTGTGAAACCAGCCTCACGCTTTGCCCTCCTCTCTAAGGGCCACGCAGCCCAGGCCTTCGCCTGAACCACAAGGCCCAACCCACAACTTGGAACGGGCGGGTGAGCAGATCGCACAAATTCAACCCTGCAGGGTTGGCCGACCCGTTGTTCCACCATTTTAACGCCCCCGCTTGAGTCATAAGCTAGCGCTACATAGCTCGGCGAGCACGAGTCGCCTGTTAGGTTTTATAAAAAGTAATTCTCATCGTTTTTCGTCGATGTGGGAATAAACTCTAATATATACAAGTTTTTCCTAGTGCAAATTAGGCACTCTTTTTGTGACCACTATGATCGACCTGACTGCACCAATTGGGCTGCTTATGGAGGTGGGGTGGCCAAAGATTGATGATTGCTTATCAGGTTGTTAAGATTAACACAGATGTGAAGATAGTTGAGCTGTTTGTGAGTGTAATTACCAGGGATTTACTCTCCATCGCAATCGATTCTTGATTAGTCTCAAAAACATATCGAACAAGGAGCTAAGATTAGCTTCAAGATTTGACAGCTTCCTCATTTTGCCAAGCTTTGTGATCGAAAAAGACTGACGGCCAACATTTGTTAGTTGGTGGGATTGGGGGAATAGTTGCAGCTTACCAGGATAGACATATGGATTTAGTCAGCTTGGGGAAATGAAAGTGTTGAAGGATGATGCTTGTAGCTTTGGATATGTACTACTCGAGGCTCTTGTTGAAGCTTCCACCTCTGCTATATAAGAGAGGCATTCCTGTGAAATGGTATGGTAGTGGAGCAGTTCTTTCACTTCTTTGTTAGGCTAATTCAAATGTTACTAATGTTTTCAATTTCACCTGGCTATTGATATAAAGCTATGATCATGTCCAGTGGTTCTACATCAACATCACATACTCGTTTGAGATTTTTTTTACCATCGATTAAAGGTTGATCATAAGTACTAAATAATTAAGATACACTCATTAACAATTAAAATAATTGAAAACAAATTAATTATACTAACGGTTATGAAGAAATAAAAAAAAAAAATCATTTTCCATACAGCAATTTATTGTGGAAGATGTGAATATGGTTCAGAAAATAAACCTAGACTTTTGTCCCAGCTATAGCATATAGAATATCTATTTTTTAAC
>BDJD01003853.1:52639-77135 GCA_002564525.1 Rosa multiflora
AAAAAAAAATTTATGCCATTATGGTCTCTTAGATTGTTATTTTATTTTTTGTAAAACTGATACTGAAATAACCATAGAATAATCAAATTTTCAGAGAATGAAATTATCATAGGGAATGTATAAAATAGAAGAGTTGGAAGAAAATTGATGGGTTTAGGTGACTGGACTCGTTAGTTTCAAATCAAATCAAAGTTGGGTTTTCCATAATCATGGTGACCACCAAAAGGAGGTCTAGAGTCAAAGAGTCGGTCTTTGATAGCATTAAAACAAAAACATATAGACAGAAGAAACCCAAACGCAACCGCATCAAAAACAGCGAAGCTCTCCCCAATCTTCACCGGTACAGATTCCGGTATGTATTTCCTCCTTCACCCCTAGTTTTCAGTTCTTCGATCAATTACTTTCTGCCGCTATAAACCAATTCGAATTTGAATTCCCAATTCACGGTAAATAGTTGGTGAAATTGGATGTCTAGGGTTCATTACATGGCTAATCTACCTTCTTTCATGATTCAATTTTGTGGGATTTTTGCTTCTGGAGGAAAGATTGAGGCTTTTTATGTATGAAGTTTCTTGTTGCATGAAGATTAATGTCTTAATAGCATTGGGTTTGTGCACAGCTGGTATTTGGGTTTTGATGCATGTATGAATTTTGGAATTTCTCAGAGCCCATTATTATTTTATTAGCTATTTGACTTGAAAGTTGAAAACTTTGGCACTCCAAATTTCAGTTATAGATGAAGTATGCATTTTGGGAACCAATGGTGAAGTTTGCTGTGATTTCTAATGCCTGTGCTCTGCATTGCAGCATCCGGTGAAAATGCAGGATTCAAAGATTCCCCTTTCGGATGAATTTTCGATTCCCAAGTCACGGAAGAAGAAAGCCTCGGCCCAGAAAGGCCCCTTGTTTCAGGTACAAGGGAATGATGTGAATGGGGCTCCTTCTCTTCCTCTAAAAGCTGGGAACAAACCATCCAGAAGGAACTTGAAGAGGGAAGTTTCTCCAATGGTCCAGCAGCCAGAGAGGTCAAACTCAAATTCGCTGCCTGATTCATCTTCGTCTGGAAGCAACTACCGTGAGCTGAGGCTTAAGTACTTGATGATGGAGGAAGAGAGCTTTGCAGTGGGGAAAGATCTACGAGAGGTTGAAGACGAGGTCAAGACCCTTGAGGAGGAGAAGTTTCAACTCTTGGATGAGCTTGTTGTGTTAGAAGGCCTCGTTGATCCTTCAGAGTTGCACCCCCAGGGGTTGCATTCATCCTAGTTTATTTCTTTGTACCAGTTTGTTTGATTAATCTGCACAATTGTATAATATGGTATAAGGTCTCAAAGATTAGGGAGTGATTATTGTTAAAACTTCAAAAAGATTGTATCCAGTTCCTTTAGTAACTCGGTATATGTATTTGACTGCTTCATTAGTTTTTCAGGTCTAATGTTTGATTCTATATTTCGTTGTTGCCCATTGGTGCCAAATGTTAATTTTTTTTTTTTTTTTTTTCTGTCAGATTTCGTCTCAAAGATTAGGGAGTGTTTATTGTTAAAACTTCAAAAAGATTGTATCCAGTTCCTTAGTAACTCGGTATATGTATTTGACTGCTTCATTAGTTTTTCAGGTCTAATGTTTGATTCAATATTTGGTTGTTGCCCATTGGTGCCAAATGTTAATTTTTTTTTTTCCTGTCAGATCCAAAGCATACACATATGGAGCTATATGCTTCAAAAAGCAAAGCAAAGAAAAATGAGAAGGAAGAAACAAGCAAGGCACAAACTACACAGGTTCATCAAACTTTATAACTTATCAAAGTTTAGTGATATACATAAAACTTAAACCACTTGCCACTTAAGCAGGAAACTAACGAAAACAAACTTTCTTTAATTTGCTCATATCGGCCAAAGAAAAAACAAATAATCTGGTAATAAATCAATCTCCAAGCTTTTCAACTATAGGCAACTTGGAATACTAATCTTCACTTGGTTCTGCATTGGCATCTTACTGTGTAAGGTTTTAGTATCTGTAAGGACTAGGATATCAATGTCCTAAAGCTAACTGAACTTTTCCATGGGCTGTTATCTCATCAGCCCTGAGTTTGAATGCGCAACTTGGACAACGAGAGGACTGGTAACCCTCGATCTTCCACTCATCCAGGACAAGAACCCAAATGTATATCCCTTTGATGGAGCAACCACCTTGAAATTCACAGTAAAGCTTAGCTTCTGACCGAGGCTGGTGAAGACTAGTTGATTTGGGATAACAGTAACATTGATTCCTTTGGGTGAGGACACGGCGGCTTTATAGATATTCTTTGGCTTCCCGACGTTGGTCACTGTTCTAGTTACTGAGATGTTCCCTTCGAGATTTGGTACAGTGATAGATGGATAGTTAAGGTCAGATGCTGTTCTGAATGACTGAGCACATGTACTGTTGTCTAGTGTGATTTGATGCAATGACTTCTCATCATATCCAACTGAACAAAGGAATGATACATAATCTGCCGGCTGTGCGTCAAAGATAAGACCTGGATCAAGTGCTCTAGTTGGGTTCAGGAAGCCTGAGCCATAATCAAATGCATTACCATTTTTGCCTTCAGGGTCCACTGCAATTGGCTTGTGCTTCTTGTCCAGAAGAGTAGCTGTATGTTCATTTGTTGTCAGACTTAAATACAAGATAGGCCATAAAACTACTGATTCGAAAACTTCATCAGATCAGGAATAATATATACAAGTGACCAAAAAATCTTCTAGAACTCATGAGAACTAAACATGTTTGAGAAACCAGAATAAATTTTTTTATGTTAACTTTAGCCTTTAGACTCTGTAATTTTACCAGTAGTCATGATTGCCGATCTAATAGCTGCTGGGGACCATAAAGGATGAACGGCTTTTATCAAGGCGGCAATTCCTGTTACATGCGGGCAAGCCATGGATGTACCAGAAAAAATGTTGAACTGCTTACCAGCTACTGCTGGAGACCAAGATGCAAGAATGTTCAGTCCAGGAGCTGTGATATCAGGCTACAACAGCAGAATAACACAAAAGTTTTTATATCAATCATAAAGGTCGAGCATAAAAATGTGGAACTAACAAATTAGAAAACCCAGTAAGCACATTGTGGCATCTGATCATTAGATAAAGTTTACCTTCAAAATTTCTGGGGTCAAAGCATTGGGACCTTTTGCAGAAAATGCTGTAACATGAGGTGCAGGTTTCAATCCCAGTGTAGTCTTTGCAGGGAGAATTCTTGACATTGGTTGGCTGTGCACAGTGGTCCAAATCAGTTGAACACAAAAACTAAAACACTGCAAACTCAGATTTCACGCTTAATTTTCAAAACTAACCGTCTGCGATTAATGTAAGATAGAAGATGTTTTCCTATCCTCCGTCTAATGATTGCTGAAGGGATAACAAATGGGACGGCAACATCCATATCTGCCTCATCGATAAGAACCATCCCGACACCACCAGCTTCTTTAACTACTACACTTTTTGCAAGCTTCGACTCTGTTGAACTCTCAGCATGACGACAGACCAGAACCTTCCCTCTGGCCTTGGTCTTGTTCAAGGAACTTTCTAAACAATAACTGCAGGTAAAAGGGGAGTAGAGTTAATTAAGGTTTCTCTATGTAATGACATCTAAATAGGACTCAGTTCCAAGTACCTTTTGATTCACCTGGATTGATATGGAGTGAAGTACCCTGCAAAGGCTTCAGAGGCGGAAATGATACTTGCTGAGGCTTTCATTCCAAAGACACTGAGGCTTTCACCCTAATCAATTATTGAGAACTTATAAGGCTCGGCAAAAGTCTCAAAATCATGAACCGATCTCTCCAACAGAAAGAAGTAAAGAGCATTACCGTGACATTAACACCATTTCCAAGAACGATATCAGAAGTGAAATCCCTATCCGTTGAACTTGCAGCAACAGTAATCATCCATGGGGCGAGATTTGTTACAGAACCCGGGTTTCCTTCATTTCCAGCAGAAGCAACCACTAGAATTCCATGCCTAACAGCATGGAATGACCCCACAGAAATGGCATCAGTGAAATAGTCTCCCTGAGGAGCATCAGGCCCCAGAGACAGAGACAGAATGTGAACCCCATCTCTAATTGCATCATCAAAAGCTGCTAGTAAGTCTACGTCATAACAACCAGTGTCCCAACAAGTTTTATATACTGCAATTCTGGCCATTGGTGCACCTCCTCTAGCTCCTCCAGATGCCAATCCCTTATAAGTCATGTTTGACACATAACGACCAGCAGCTATAGAGGCTGTGTGGCTGCCATGACCGGCACTGTCCCTTGGAGAACTGAATGCCACTGTGTCCGCTGAATCTTCCTCGGCTTCATAACCGGACTTATAGTATCTAGCCCCAATCACTTTTCTATTGAAAAAAGTTTTAATCAGTTTGAGATTACCAGCCAATAATTTTTGTTCAAACAATCTAAACACTCAATACAAAGCCATGATGGGAACCTGTTGCAAGTTGAAGCATTGAATGCCTCTCCTGATTGACAAATCCCTTTCCATCTAGCTGGCACTGGAGGCATGTTGTCATCATTAAAACTTGGAGATTCAGGCCAAATTCCTGCATTGATTAGGCGGTCAACACAATTGAGAAAGCAATATCTTTTTCCCTTCAATCATTAATGTAATAAACAGTCCATAACAAAAAACCAGAGGCAAGCACATGTTCAAGCATACATAAAGCAACAAATTATGGCATGTTCATGTGAATACAGAGAACAACAAGTCGTGGCATGTTTATACCTTAATAGTATAATACAAATCAAATCCCCCAAAGAAAGAGCAAAGTAAGTGATTAGTGCTTACCAGTATCAATGAAACCGACAATGACATTTACTTGATTCTTGATGTTAAAGCCGGAAACCTCCAAGGTCTGTTCACCCAAAAGACCCATGAAATCCCAAGAATGAGTGGTGTGCAAACTCCTTTTCGAGTTGGGAAAAACCGAAACAACTCCAGGCATCTCTGTCAAAGTTCAATGGTTATTCACAAATCCATGGACCTGTTTAAATTATAATTCCCGGAAATGGATTGAGGAACTTACTTGAAATTTGGAAAGCTTGCTGATCAGTCAACCTGGCAGCAAAGCCTTTAAAACCATGTCGGTAACTATGAATGTGAGATGCTTGAGCTTCCTCTATGCTGTTCAACACCATTAATGACAATTCCCAATACAATCAGAGATGGACCAGAAAAGCCAAGAGAGAAAAAGTTTAAGTACCTTTGCTTTTGAATGAAGAACTATAGCAAAGACTGACCTTCCTGTGTGAACAGAAGCAAGTATTTGATGGTTTTGCGCCAGAATCTCATCTGGGTCTTCACCATTTTTGCTTCCCATATAAACCACATACACCTAAAACCCCAGCACAAGAAATTAAACCCAGAAACCACCAGAACAGAACCCAAAAAAAAAAAAAAAAAAAAACCCCAGAAAACAACTAAGTCCAGAATCATAATAATTACCTTGGATGAAAAACAAGTGCTAATTTGAGCAACAAGAACACAAAGCAACATGAAAAGAATACTGCTTCTTCTCCAAGCAGAACAAAAAGAAGCCATTTTTTTCTAGTGTCCCAACCTTTCTCAAAAGCGATAAGTATAATATGTATTGGACCAAACAGTTTGGATAAAAGAGGTAGGAGATGGGTTTTCTATATATAGAGAGGAAAGGTCTGTGCTTTTGTTACTTGAGGTGTGTGTGTGTGTAGTATGTAAGGTAAAATGGCTCAGGGAGAAAATGTGATACAAAGCCAAAAAAGACACTGACGCCGATGATATGATGAAACGTGAAGACAAGAATGGTGAGTGGGTGAGAGAGAGAGAGAGAGAGAGAGAGATTTTTATTTGCTTTTGGAGCAAAGCAAACCCAACGTGTCTCTCCACTACACTCACCCAGAGAGACCAGGCTTAAAAGTAAAGCCTGAACCTTGAGACCGTTAAAAAAGTGATCTTTGGGTTTCAACAGCTATAGAACAGTGAGAGTGCAGCACTGAAGCAACAAAGCACCTTATTATCATTATCAGTTTAACTTTACCAAGTGATTATAGTTGCATTTACTTTCATGTAGTTAATCATAGCTACCGGACACTCACCTAATATTATGTCTATCATTTGATTAGCAAAGAAGTCCCCTTTCTTTGCTGGGTTCAATATTAGCAATGTAGTAACCTAATCCAAATTAGGGAGATACAAAACAATCAAATTCGGATGAATAAATGGTTGAGTTTTTTAGAATAGATACTTGCTTGATACTCAATTCAATTTGATTTCGCAAGGGGTTGAGAATAAACGTAAAGTTTGAATATTTGCTGGGTTCAATATTAGCAATGTAGTAACCTAATCCAAATTAGGGAGATACAAAACAATCAAATTCGGATGAATAAATGGTTGAGGTTTTTTAGAATAGATACTTGCTTGATACTCAATTCAATTTGATTTCGCAAGGGGTTGAGAATAAACGTAAAGTTTGAATATCAATTTTAGTATTTTAAAGATAGGTTAGGTTGCACAGTAGAATCTGACATATACACATACACACACACACATATACTCTAATAATTCATTAGCCTTATTGGGTTTCTCATTCTTATTTCATGGGATGACGGCAAAACCCAACAAACCCTGGACGGAATGACAGCAAACATGATTATTTTTCTATCTCAACATGATCCAACAGATGAAAAGATGAAAATGGAAATGGCATTCCATCAAAGTATCAAATCTGACGAGTCATGATAGTGAGCTCTACCTCGTCATCATCATAACCCATTACTAACTTCTTAATCACCACCGCATTCATAATGATTTCCTCTCTACAATTTTGCCATCCGTGAGTTTATGTTTATACAGCTGCTCTGCAATAATGAATTATTCACCCCACATAGGATTTGTTTGGCAATTTCTTCTCTGTAGTTATGAATGCAAATCCATATGGACCTTAATTACTATCAAATTTGACAACGAAATGATACTTCAAAATTGTATATAATAATGTAACAATGTGCATATTAACGTGCATATGATGCAATGCTCATTGTATTAAGTTTCTTGCTACAAAAACAGAGACTGAGTACCTCAAAAAAAGGGGAAAAATGCATTTGATTTCCCCAAATATATTTAGAGCCTAGTTTTGTAGAAGACAAAAGTATTTGGAATGAGTAGGCAATTAGCTGTGAATTGTATATAGGTCCAAATTCTTCCAAGAATCATGCTCAAACCATTAAACAACATATCACATTCACATCACCTTCTTCTATTCTTCATATAGAAAAACTGGTGGTACCATGCTATTGTGATACCACTTTGCTTTGTTGGAATCACGTGATATCACAATCCAGACAATAGGTGCTTATCCATGTGACCCATTTAGGTCAAGAGTCATAGTACAATATGATGAATTTAGATAACATGGCTTCTACAAACAAAACAAAATATGTACTCATGTCACTGCAACTTTTTCTTTTATTATCATGAAGTCGGATTTTCTAGAGCTATTCAAAAATCACGATTGTCGATGCCTTACATGATATAAGAACGTCTATTACTTAAACAAATATGAGTATTTTCTTGTTTATATATTTCGTTCTTGTAGTGAGGTTGCACATTCGATCACCAAGCATGTTGCCTTTCATTGGAAAATCTATCATGGTTGATCAAAAAAGAAGTACAATGGTTACTGGTACTATCATCATTAAGCTAACTATTTCTTTCTCCAACGGGAAAAAAAAAAAACGCTTTAGCACATTGCAACATCATGCAGGTGAGTTTGACAATGATGGTGAGTATTGATCATTGTTATGAACTTACGATTACCATGAATTTTAGAATCTTTAAATGATAATGTAATTTACTTAAAGCAAGCATGATTGTGGGTATCGTTAAACAGAATCATTGCTTAAAGATATGGGTTTCCAGCCAACAAGGCTTGGATTCTTGGAAGGCCCTTGGTCTCACAATTGATCAATGAGAGGAGAGAAGAGGGTTGACTATTAAGGCATGAAAACATGTAACGCAGTAATTATTTAATACATTTTTTTTTAACACAATAATGTGTTATGTTGTGTACTATAGAAGTCATCAATTATAATAGTCAATAAAATGCTGGAAAGAAAGATGTAACAAGATATAAAAAAGTTGAAGATAGTGTTTCAAAGAATCGATTTAAAGAGACTACTTTAGTCACAATTGTGTACGAAAAGAATCCAGCCAACAAGGCTTGGATTCTTGGAAGGCCCTTGGTCTCACAATTGATCAATGAGAGGAGAGAAGAGGGTTGACTATTAAGGCAAGAAAACATGTAACGCAGTAATTATTTAATACATTTTTTTTTTAATGTCGAACACAATAATGTGTTATGTTGTGTACTATAGAAGTCATCAATTATAATAGTCAATAAAATGCTGGAAAGAAAGATGTACCAAGATATAAAAAAGTTGAAGATAGTGTTTCAAAGAATCGATTTAAAGAGACTACTTTAGTCACAATTGTGTACGAAAAGAAATTTGAAAAGTATGCTTCTCCATTTCCCTTTGAGGAAGAAAAACGTTTCGGCCCTCAAAAGGCCCAAGTGATGAGAAATGGGTAAGAACTAGAAAATGAGAGATTAGGGATCCATCTTCATGTGCTTTAGCTCTTAGTGCCCCCATCAAATCAGTGGAAGGAGGAAAACAACTAAACAAGAAAATAGTAAGAATAAAAAGGAAAATAATTGAAATTCACTAGATGAAGGTGAGGAGGACACATGAACCAATATACAGTGAGATTTTCTCTCTGAAATTAAAGAAAAAATAAAAATAAAGATAGAGAGTGTGTCATTTGGCAAAAGCAAACAAAGTAACACAACACAACAACAACACTTCAGGTAAGCTCTCCTCTCCGCACCTCTCGTATCTTCTTCTTTGTCTTAGCAATATTTTCAGTAATCATTCTGTTTCTCGTAAATCATCATTGCTATAGTTGGGTGCTAAATTTTCAATTGGGTCAAGATTGTATCTTCTTCCCTCAACCTGCTCTGGCTGCACAGATTCACTTCATCATAGCTTAATTGTTCACATAATCCATGAAATTCATCTGCCCAATTCATGTGAAACACTGAAATGATTGTTTATGGGACTATTGGTCAGATTTCAGTCTCCTGGGTTGCTCTGGAAACTGAATTTTCCTTGTGAAAAAAGCTTTCTTTAGTTTCCATGGCCAAAAAAGAATCAATCTTTCAATTGCATAGATTGGACTAAAGCTCTGTCCTTTTCTCTCAACCCTTGTTGGTAAATGTAAAGAATGCTGCTGCTTTTATTTCATTAACCAAAACGAATGGTAAATTGGTATATATGCACAATGTAATGCAAGATTGGTCTCACAAATATGAAGAAGTAGAGTTCTGGGATAACCAAAGCCTATGTAAAGGAGAAGCCTTGTGTCCTCAACGTTGCAGAAGCACAAGGCTGAAATATGTCAGTTTGTAGAAAATTATTTATGTGCGTTTTATCTCATTTGGTTTCGGGCTCATGATTTATTTGCAGATATTTTGCATAACCATGTGTTGATGCATGTAAGTCTGTTGGACATAGTGTTCTAAGTGGAACTTTCATCAAAGGTTTTTGGAGTTTTTGTAAGTTAAGAAAGATATAATAGAGTTTGTGTTGCAAAGAGCTTGTTAGACTCCCACCATAGTGGAATGTATTACTTGAAGTTTACTCATGTCATACACAAAGTTGTGCTGCAGAAGTGCTGATCATGCTATTGATTATCCAAAATAGAATAGTGCATAAGAGTTTTGCATTCTTTCTTTCTGGCAACTACCTCTAAATTAGTGACTTGAAGCCACTAACTTTTACCTTTCTTTGTAGTAGAAAGAGAAGAATAGGACGAGGAAGAAAGTATGGCTGCAACATTGTTGGTTTCATGCAATCTGAATGTAAACCATGCATGTAGAAATGATAATCCGCCATTACCCAAATCTTTCATGGGTGTTGGACACAAAATCCTGGATCCAACTAGAGCAAGTGTAAACCAAGGGCATTATAGCTCTCAAACCAAGAGGTCGTCTCATCAGTTTTCTGTTTCTGCTGTCACCAAAGGTTCTGCAAAATCAAGCAAGTCCGACGAGAAAATCCCTCTTTGGGCTAGACCAGATTCTGAGGAGCCCCCTCCTTGGGCCCAGAGCGAAGGAAAGAAAGACGATTCAAAAGAAGGATTTGAGGTTCCGTTTTATGTTTATCTACTTGCCTCGGCTGTGACTGCAATTGCTGCAGTAAGGTCCTTCTAATCCTTTTGATAAAGTTGGTCCTTTCAAAACTGCATATGCTCCTCTGATGTCCTATAACAGTAAAATTAATGCTGCATTGCAGATAGGTTCTGTTTTTGAGTATGTGAACAATAAGCCTGTCTTTGGAGTTTTGAACTCAGACAGCATATTTTATGCTCCAGTGCTTGGATTTTTCGCATTTACTGGCATTCCCACTTCTGTAAGTCATTCTATTTCTTTAGATCGCTTTTTCTGGTTTCAAGGCTTTTTCCTTAATTTTTATACCAAGTTCCTGTACATAGAATCTATCAATTTGAATATTATTTTCAATTCTTATTACGTTTGTAGCCACAGAAGAAGTTGACTATCTGCATAGTTATTATAATCTTTTTTAGTTATGGCAATCTGTAGATGAACATATTCTGCATAGTTATCATAATATGAATGTTATAAATGTCGACATATCAACACTACAGGCTACGGATGAACCATGAACATAATTGATAATGACACAACTTAATCACCTTCTTGGGTTCTTAACATGCATGTTAAATGCAGGCATTCCTGTGGTTCAGATCTGTTCAGGCTGCTAACAAGGAGGCCGAGGAGCAAGACAAGAGGGATGGCTATCGATAGGTTCAAAATCATGCCAGTGGGGGCATTAACAGCCATCTAGACTTGATCTCTGCAACATATATGTTCGTTTTCTTTCCTTTTACGTGAAGGAATCAGAAATACAAATCGTTATAATGTATTGTAACTACCTGCAAACAAATGAATCTTATATTATGGAAGATGTTTGACGTCGCTGTATAATCAAGCCCAATCATTCTAAAACAAAGCCACAAACTCGTAGGCAAAAGAATATTGATGATAATTTAATTGCTGCTGTTTGACAAAAGAGAGAATCAATTGGGTTGAATTCATCTGCAGGGAATGTCCTCTGCAAGACACAAAACCAATAAAGTAATTGGTTTTTGGATGGGAAAAAGGAAAAAGACACAATCATATGGGATTAAGAAGAAGCTTAGCAAACTAGGTAAGAATCTTGCCTTAGAAAGCAATGAGGAATAACCTCAAAAAAGACGAGAAAGAATCTTGCATTCCATAGTTCCCACTTATGTTGAGCCAGCAAAGTAAAATATACGAACATGTAGTCATACACACGAACAGGTGGTCATGTACTAGAAGAATCATTTAGCTTTCTAAGGGCATTAGAAACATGAATACATCATTGGTTTAAACGTTAACGGCTAGCCCTCTTTGTAATTTTCGCCGGTACCACCTAAGGGAATTTGTCTCTATCAATCATCGAAGACGGGAACTTATACCTCAGTCTATGTCTTGGTTGTTTCTTAAAAGCTCACGTGTTCTCGATCATTAAGCTTGTGCCAATTTGCAGAAGCCACACTCCTCCTGTCTGATTTCTGCATAAGTCCCTCAAATTCTTTCCATGGCTTCTGTTGAAACCTGTGTTGAGCACGAGCTTCCTGTAAGCACTGGTAAAGACTATAAAACAAAGAGTGAGCAAGTGCAGCGAGCTCAGTGGCTTCGAGCTGCTATTCTCGGCGCAAGTGATGGCCTTCTATCCACTACATCGCTAATGCTAGGTGTTGGTGCAGTGAAGGATGATCGTTGGTCGATGATCCTTTCTGGAGTAGCTGGAGCTGTTGCAGGAGCTTGTAGCATGGCTGTGGGGGAGTTTGTTTCTGTTTCAACTCAAAGAGATATCGAAAAGGTGTCTCTAAGCCAAAGCAGCAGTACTTTAAATAGTGTGTTGAGGGAGAGAGATGGTAATGGTACTTGCATTCCATAGTTCCCACTTATGTTGAGCCAGCAAAGTAAAATATACGAACATGTAGTCATACACACGAACAGGTGGTCATGTACTAGAAGAATCATTTAGCTTTCTAAGGGCATTAGAAACATGAATACATCATTGGTTTAAACGTTAACGGCTAGCCCTCTTTGTAATTTTCGCCGGTACCACCTAAGGGAATTTGTCTCTATCAATCATCGAAGACGGGAACTTATACCTCAGTCTATGTCTTGGTTGTTTCTTAAAAGCTCACGTGTTCTCGATCATTAAGCTTGTGCCAATTTGCAGAAGCCACACTCCTCCTGTCTGATTTCTGCATAAGTCCCTCAAATTCTTTCCATGGCTTCTGTTGAAACCTGTGTTGAGCACGAGCTTCCTGTAAGCACTGGTAAAGACTATAAAACAAAGAGTGAGCAAGTGCAGCGAGCTCAGTGGCTTCGAGCTGCTATTCTCGGCGCAAGTGATGGCCTTCTATCCACTACATCGCTAATGCTAGGTGTCGGTGCAGTGAAGGATGATCGTTGGTCGATGATCTTTTCTGGAGTAGCTGGAGCTGTTGCAGGAGCTTGTAGCATGGCTGTGGGGGAGTTTGTTTCTGTTTCAACTCAAAGAGATATCGAAAAGGTGTCTCTAAGCCAAAGCAGCAGTACTTTAAATAGTGTGTTGAGGGAGAGAGATGGTAATGGTAAGGTGGTTAAGCTTAATATCCCTGAATCAAGTTTCACCATATCAGTTGAACTGACACCTTCAAGAAGACCAAGCTCATCTGAAAAACCAACTGATGAGCCAACCGAGAAGATGCCATGTAAGATCAACAGGTTTGAAATAAAAGAAACTGATGAAGAGGAGTCGCTGCCAAGCCCTCATAAGGCAGCTTCAGCCTCAGCGTTGGCATTTCTGTGTGGTTCACTTGTGCCTTTACTGTCAGTCATGTTTATTTCTCAAAACATGATGAGAATGGTGGTGGTTGTGGTGGTGACATCAATAGCTCTAGCTTTCTTTGGGGCTATTGGAGCTCGTATGGGTGGCTCACCTGTTCGGGCATCTGCAATTAGAGTTCTTGTTGGAGGCTGGATCTCCATGGCGGTTACCTATGGTTTGCTTAGACCTTTCGATAGAGATCATTCAAAAGGTTCGATAGACAAGAACTGATATAACAACATGAAGGAAATATGATGATCAGTAATGGTAGATGTATATATCATCGCTTACTCTCCACACTGTAAACCATATTGTATTGTGCAAAATTACAAATAGGTTTATAGAGTGAAAATCATGTTTTCCACTGCAGTTTTTGGCCCCCTTATATCTGAAATGAAATACCATGGATGAAATGGAGCAAATTATCTGTTTTCAATAATTAAATAAAGGAACATATACATTTCTGCTCAAGCTCTTCCTCATTTTGACTTGGTATGTGTTTCTAATCCCGATCATTCTAGTTATAAGCATATTCGCGTGTTAATCCGAAAGTAGTGTTCTACGTCTAGGTGATTCTGACAACAAATGATTTCAATGGTGGAAGATGTGTTTCCAATTGATATGATTAAGACAATAAAATGTCACTGCCAGTTTCAGAACCACCAAATGGAGCTTAACAAAGTAGACAATCACCAAATTATAAATGGAGCAAGACCACCTATAAGTTAGGACTCCGGCAGCAATTTTCGCAGAATGTACTGACAGAAGAAATAGCTTATTGAGTTCTGAATCACAGCCCTATCAATCTTGAATTAAAAATGGTGCCACAATATGTCACTTGAAGTCAATATGAGGTGTGTGTGCTCGCATAGATAAGATATGATGAGATAAGAATATATAAGATAAGCGTTGTCTAGTGGAAAAATATAATTGCAGTAGTCAGAATAGAAGTATGGGAAGGTGGTTGCCATTAAAAGCTTTCTTCCATTATTGAAGTGATTCACTTCGATCAGAAGCTTCATTGTCCATATTCTGATGAGTTATAAGGTCCAATTCGGGTTCCTCAGAGTAGTGATTGCAATTTAATTAGCTGCAAAAAATTTTGCATGCACAAGAAAAGCAGGAAATGACTTCATCCATGCCTATTCTCCAAAGAATGGACCGTCTCGATCGTTTGGTAACAATGTCCTTTGTTTAAGTACTCTTTTATATATGCTGCTCAGTTTTCAAGTACTGGTTGCTAGGAATCCTAGCTAGGCATATATGTGTTCATTATGTTGATGATGCAGCTGCAGTTTCTGGAAGAGAAGCATTGGTTGCCATCCAAGTGTTCTTTGAGTTCTAGTACTGCTCCCGCCTGCGAAAGCAGTGAACCTGCCCAAGATCGTGTGTCCTACAAAACACTGTCATCTGCAATTGAAGAAGTACATTGTAAAGGCACGCTGATGGAGCGAGTAGCTATTCTTGAGAGCCGGGTTTTACAGGTAACATTATCTAGCTAGCAGCCCGATAATGTTAATTAGCTGGTTTAACCAAATTAAGGGAAAGCATAGCTCTTAATACAACTTCTCTCTGTTTGCACCTAGCCACTAACTAATTTTCCACCTGACAATTATTAGTTAAGCCATGAGATGGATTTAGAAAATGAATCAAGTTCTAGCTGTTCCACGATTCTGGTATCTGATCAGAAATTTGAGCAAGACAAGCAAGATTCTCTAATAAATGGGGTAAGTAAACAATGGAAAGTAACACATGTTAAATCGGTTTTGTATTTTGTTCATATTGTGTTAGCTGGTTTAACCAAATTAAGGGAAAGCATGTATGAAACTTCACTGAAAGAAACTAAAGTATATATTGTGATGATACTTGCAGGGGTATAAGTCTCCAAAAGAGTGTGTAAGAAGGCCAAGGGGTTGGAGGAAAGCTGGGAGAAGAAGAACAAGAAAAACAAGCATTGTCTCCATCATTCAGCTGAGAGAATGGTTTAGGTGGCCAAGAATGGGATGCTAACAATCATCAACCAAAATTAATTTTCTGCAATAATTAATTGTTGTAGTCTAGATGGGACTTGTTTAATTAAGCATTGTCTCAACATCAAAATAATGGTTTATGTTTTCTTCATCAAGTTACAGCAAAGGAAACTAAAAGGGATCAAGCTAAGATTGATTATGTAGCCAAACGGCAAATCATCTTCTTGTCATCATTAACTAACTAGAAGATGCATGCTTGCCTTCAATGAAACAACTGCAGATAAAATATATTGTTCGTATATAATATATTTACGATTTAGATATTTGATGCACTTTGGCTATAAATGATTTGGATGTAAAGGATGAATGTGTTGCATTTTACATACGATACAAATACTCTAACCCTAACCCTAAAAGCTACGTTGAATATCAAATTTGCAGATATAAGTGATTCTTATACCACGAAATATAATCAATCAAAGCACCTATATTATTTAGATGTTGAGAAAGTAATCCTTCCTGTCATGAAAAGAGCATAACATAAATGCTACACACTAACTACTTAGCTAGCATGTTAAAGTTAGGAACTAATCAGGATGTCAAGGCTCACATGCTACCACGTGAGAGGGAAGAAAAAGATGAGCAAATGGAAAAAAGTTCTAAACTTGCTCCAGCTAACTTATAGATAATACACGCTCAATACCATTTAGTTTAGTAATATAGTTTTTTCTTTGTAAATGTGAGGTTGTGAGTTGACTGAGTTCGACTCACGAAAAACTAGTTGTAACATTTGAATTGTTCATCTCATAAAAAAAAAATTATAGATAATACACTATTATTATAGAAGTTGTTGCAAGCAACACGTACCATAACATTTTCCAAAAGAAATGGCTGGTTTTGTGAAAGAATACACCAAGTGTGATACCCAAAGAAAGAAAACAAAACCACCACATGTGATACCAAAGGGAGGTTACCTCGTGCAAAATAAAAAAAAATACAAAAGTAGATCTAAAAGTCTAAAAAGATCTTGTTCTTATTTTTTCTTCCGAGCAAATCACACCAACATCTTCGGAAATTAAAACTAAATATTACACTCCATTTGACTTTAATATAATTTCATATCCGTTTATATAATTTCATATTTCATATCAGCATATACTCTTTAAGAAATTCGTGATTTCACAATGTTAATATGACAATTAACCAACAATTCAGGACTAACAGCTCATTGATTAATTAAATTAATATGATAGTGCATGTATATCGATTCTTTTAGGTAACGTGTATATTACCATGTGACGGCTACGAAGCAACCACCATGATCAATAAGAGTTATGATCTCTCATGCATTGTCTAGTCTATCAAAGCTGATCACAGTTAGTTGGTTTGTCGTTGAGGCCATCAACTCTCGTGTCTAAGTAAAAAACACATAAAACCAACAAAGTGAAAGTGAAATCTATGTATGTCACACAAACTCATCTCATCTTTTACCAAAATTGCATATTTAACTGTATCCCAACTCCCAAGTGTTTTGTATTGGGTCTCTACCTAAGAATTTCTCTGTTCTAAATGGGTCTGCGACTCTATGCTTATTTATTTCTTGGAAAATTCTTTCGTATAGTAGTCTCTATCAATCATCTCACCTATTATTTAATGACGCCAATGTGGGTGATTCGTGTTTAACCCGGAAGCACCCAGAAGATGCCCAAACGGTGACACCAATGCTTATTAATGCAGAGACAAGGTTTTATTTTTTCGAGCATAGTTTTGATTTTTAGACCTCAAGTTTTCGACTTTAGCAATAAAGTTTTGATTTTTAGACCAAAAGCGGAGAAACCCAGAAGAGTATCGTAAGAACCCAGAAAATGGTGGAGATGAAGCAGGAAGAAGAGAAGGAGGGAATGACGATAATCAAAGGAAAAGAAGCTATCGGATTGAGAATCGTGAACATGTTTGTGGCGATGGGTTTGTGGCTTGGAGCTATTCATTTCAACGTGGCTTTGATTCTCTTCACTATTTGCTTCCTTCCTATTTCCAAGGCCATATTGTCAGTACTGTTTCCCATTTCTCCATTTTTGTTGTGAAGTAAATTGCATTATTTTGGGTTTTTATGTTCTGCTGCAAAATCTGTATTTCAGGGTATTTGGGTTGCTTGTGTTGTTTATGATAATCCCAGTTGATGATAAGAGCAAAATAGGAAGAAAAGTGGCCAGGTATGGGGTGTACCGTTTTCTCTTTGGAATCTGGAATTTGAGTTCATTCAAGTTTATCAGAGTGAACAAGATAAGCATATTGTGATTTATTTTCAAATTTGTTGGGTTGGATTGTGTTTTGTAGGTACATATGTAAGTATGCCTGTGGTTATTTTCCAGTGACTTTGTATGTAGAGGAAAAACACGTCTTTGATCCTAATTGCTCTTATGGTATACACCGTCGTCTTCTTTAGTGAATTAATCCGTTATTGCCATATTATGATGTCAAATAACTGAAATAAGTAACATCTTGGATCTGTTTGGTTTATGTAGTCTTTGGGTATGAACCACATTCAGTTTTGCCAATTGGTGTAGTTGCACTGGCTGACATGACTGGGTTCTTGGGTCTCCCTAAGATGAAGGTCCTTGCGAGTACTGCTGTAAGTCTTTTCTTTGTTTGCTCAGATTCTTTGTTCAGTTCATTTAGTCTGTTTAGTTTTGCTCATTCTGTGTGGGAAATCATGTTTAGGTGTTCTATACACCATTCCTAAGGCATATATGGACGTGGTTGGGTCTTACACCAGCCACAAAGAGTAATTTTATCTCCAACTTGGCCGCTGGTTATAGTTGCGTCATTGTGCCTGGTGGAGTGCGGGAGACATTTCTTATGGAGCATGGTAAAGAGGTACACACTTTCAAACAGCTCGAGTTGATGAACTAGATTTCTTCTGATTAGTTAGGGAAGCATATGGTCCATATTGTATTTTTCCCTTATTTATAACTAGGCAGGCCTATGACACATATCTGTTCTGTTTTCATTGTTGTAATTTCAGTAGTAATCACTTGTGTACTTTGCAGAAAGTATTCCTTAGTACAAGAAGAGGATTTGTTCGCATAGCCATGGAGAATGGTTATCCCCTGGTTCCAGTTTTCTGCTTTGGTCAGGTATCACCTTCTTATGATCTGGTTTTTCATGGTATACCTAGAGAGTTATTAGTTTCAATTCTGCTGCAGTTGTATTATAGTTGTTTTGCTTCTGCCTTTTGCTTTACTGGTCTAAATGTGTATGGATGTCAATCGTTACCTAATTGTTAAGGGCAGTTTGTTGCATTTTCTGCTTGGCCACTTTTGTTCATTAAAGGGGTGCCATAATGTTTATTACTTCTTCAGTGGTTGAGTAATACTTTCCTTGTCTATCTAGCATGTGTTTCACCTCACAACAAGATGATGTTCTCCTTTTAATCTTATGATCTGTGCTGCAGTCAAATGTTTATAAGTGGTGGAAGCCAAGTGGGGAGTTATTCCTGAAGTTTGCTAGAGCTATCAGATTCACCCCTGTTGTCTTCTGGGGAATGTTCGGGTATGTATTTAGTTGTTTGATATTTATTATTTGCTTTTAATCTCTGCTTTTTTTTTTTTTTTGCTGCTTTATCGAGGGGAAGCTCGAAACCATTTTGGAGTGTTAGCCAATCCAGTCACAAAATTGTTTTCGGGGTCAAACCCTAAAACCACATTAAAAATTAGAAAATGAAGCTGTAGTAGCATGGTATTTCCAAAGCCAGACTTCAACTCCCCCAATGAACAGTTCTCCAAAAAAGTCGCTTTGATTCTCAACAATATCCTCTTCTCTGTACATGAACTCAGATGTTTTCTTTTGTTCAAATGGAGCTATATACATTATGTACTTGCTTAAAGCTTTTAACTGCGAAAATTGGTTTTCCTGCCTCAGACATGTTGTCACTCACTTGTCAGTGTGTATTTCAATAGACATTGCCAGATTTCTGTACTTACTTCTTACAATCAAATAATTAGTATAACTATATTCTGGTAAAGATTTCAATGTTCAGGCATTATCTGAGTAGAATTTGTGTCTTTGTAATTAGTTCTCAGGTATACATGTCTAGAAACTGGATAAAAGAAAAATATTGTCTAAGATCTTGGATCAGAATGAGAAGAAATTAGAATATCATTTGTTTGGTACAAAAAAAAGGGGCTATTTCTGAGTCAAGGAATTGGTGTCCTTATGTAGTCTGACAAATTTTCCCACTACCTGCTGTTGCATCTCTACGATATCAAGCGTTAGCAGCGCCACAGATTTCAGAAATTATTAAGGCCTGATATCATGGTTCTCTCTTGCAGGTCCCCTTTACCCTACAGACATCCAATGCACGTGGTAGTAGGTAAACCAATAGCTCTCAAGCAAAATCCAGAACCCACCATGGAAGAGGTAAGGATTCCGATGGAAAACCTGAATGTAATGTATGTGTTTGATCACTTCTGAAATTACTTGGACTCTCTTTAAATTACTGTTTTGCACCGTGTCTTTGTTTCCATAGGGTTCATCTTCTACATACATCAACTTTGAATTAATGCTGTAAATAGCACTGGTGGAAAAGACAATTAGGATAACAATTTTTAAGATGCCTGAAAATGGGTAATGCTATCAAACATTCATGATGTAATGACCAAAGGGTATCTCTAATGCCAAAATTCATCCGTCATTTTTTTCTTTGGCCATTGAGACTTCACTTCATGGAACTACATATCGTCTACATAGCGATAGCATGTGATTATTGATATTTTGTACTTGAAGCAGAAGTAAATTTATCAGATGTCTCAATGGATGCTAATTTATTTTCCAGGTCATTGAAGTACATGGTCAGTATGTTGAAGCACTAAAGGATCTTTTTGAAAAGCACAAGGCACGGGCTGGTTTTCCTGATCTTCAATTGGAAATTCTTTGATATGTTCCTCCATGCATCATCATTTCTTCTTCTGTTCACTTTGTGGACAATTTAGTGATAACAATTTGTATGTAGTTAAATAGTGGAAATGGCAATCGGAAACTTGCTTTTGATGTTTAGCTAGTGGTGAAGCTTTTTATACACAATGCCAGTCCCTTCTTGGCTTCGTGGTTTTGCTTTATTAGCATTGCCCATCAGGACCTAGGATCGAGTGGCATAACCAGAAGCTGTTTATACACAATGGGCTTTGCTTACAAAAACTTGATACGTTCATCTGAAGTTGTAGAAGTGGCATAGTTTGTAATCTCTGTAAATTAAACATCCATTCTAAATAAAAACGATGATTTATATACAGTAGCATATGCGCCTCATATTACATTTTTCTCTTGGTGCTTAAACTCATCATAGAAAACACAGGTATTTTCTCAGAGAGAAGGAGGGAGCTGATTCTATCAATTACACTCTTCCATTTCTATTCTAATGTTTTGAACTTTCACAGAGAGTTGTAATTTTTGCTCCTCAATGTCTTTCAAAACCGAAAACAAATGCGTTCGATACACTTCACATTTTCGTCGTGCACGCTCAAGTTGACGCGATAGTTTCTGGATTTTCTTGTCTTGGTCATCCTACAAAATTGCACAAATAATATTCAGTAACTATAACAACTTGAATTAAAAGTCTACTACTACTAGGATTAAGGAACAGAAAATAATATAGCATTTGCACAACATTGAGGGTTGGGTAAGACCCTTCTCATCCCCAGTTTCCTACGCCTATGGATCTGTCTCGCAAGAAATACATGTTTAACTCCTCGTTCATATATGTGGTATATGGACCAAATTTTCCAAAATGAAGTTAGCTGTCCAGTACTCTTTCTTATCCCCTCAAGTCCCAACTATCCTATAAGCACTTTCAAATAGAAGGAAATCATATTATGGATTTGCTGGCATCTGTTAAAATCATATTTCTCTGATGTCAGAAACGAAGAAGAACTCCAAGAAAGCATTGAAACAAGATGACTAACAAGCAAGTTAAAGAATATCCTTGAGAAACAAGAAACTAAGTAACTGACTCAATCACTCAATTAAAGAGAAAAAACTCACCGGAGACAGAGTTTCCAAGCCCCATATATGATCACCAAATGTATTTGCTTGACATCCCCAGTGCAAATCGTCATCTCTGCCAGTTTTGTTAACACTGACCAACCTCCCGCCACTCTTGTTTTCAAGAGCAACTTTTTTTGCAGCTTCTTGAAGGGCAGCAATAGCCACATTATAAATTTCAACAGTTTCAACACCTCCATCAACATACTTGAGTGCCGCATGACGAAGATTACTGAATCGTTCCGTGAGAGATTCTTGCGACCTATTCAACAAATTGCTGGCACGTTCCTCCAATATGACATCACTCTTGGCATTCCTCGTCCACCGCTTCAAAATATAATGAGATGGCAGAGTAAGAACATTTGTCACCCGAAAAACTGTCAGGATGTGTCCACAAAGAAGGCCAGAGAACTCAAACATCTGGCAACTACAAAATGCTTTCATCTCATGAACATCGTATCTGACAAAATAAGCTCTGTGACTTTCTCCAAATTTAGCAACTTGATATATGGATCCTGCCTCCTCATCCTCAACTTTGGTTGCCAAGAAAGTTAATGTCTCAACCAGCTCCTCTTGGAATTTCATAAACAATTTCCTCGTGTAAAGCTCACCAGCCTGTTTCTCCATCGGTGAAGGGGTCTTGAGAAGCGGGGCAGTGTTTATAGTATCATAATCTGCCTTCACTTCTTTCTCATACCGACTTTCAAGAGCTTTCTCATACTGCTTAACAAACAGCTGTAGAGATGTTGATGCATTGACATATCCATCAAAATATGAGTTCATGGTATTGCTACGTTGTGTTATAGACATTTCTGCAAAGAAGGTGTCCCTCAAGTATATAGGTACCCACTGCCTTCGATCAGCATATATCCCGTGAAGCCATTCATGATCTCTGAGATCATATTTTTCAATTAGAGACAACCAACTAGACTCAAACTCTTCAATAGATTCAGTCAGGTTGACACATTTGTGAAGCTCTGCTTCAAAGTTGGAATGCTCAGAAAGTACATGGGACAGTTTCTCTTGGCACTCTTTAAAAATATGCCACTTGCAGAAGCGGTGTCGAGTCTCAGGAAAAACCTGGGTGATAGCCATGCGGATCACCCTATCATGATCAGTAGTGATTGAGACTGGAGGTCGGCCAGACATTGCCATAAGCCATGTTTTAAAAAGCCATAGAAACGATGCCTCAGATTCATTTACCAAGAGGGCACACCCAAACAACACAGGCTGTCCATGATGGTTAACCCCGGTGAAAGGTGCAAAAGGTAATCTATACCGGTTTGACCTGTAAATTGTGTCAAAGGTAACAGTATCACCAAAGTAAGTGTAATCACTCCTTGCCTTAGGATCAGCCCAGAAGATATTGCTCATGCACTGGTCTTGATCACCCTGCACAGAATAGAAAAATGCTGGGTCGTTGGCTTGCCTGTTCTTCAAGTAATCCAAGAGCACCCGAGTGTCACCTCCTAGGGTCCTTTGCCGACTACTCCTCATGTAATTCCTGCAGTCACGCTCCGTGAAGCCAACTTTGCTAATATCACCATATTCTTTGATGAGGGCGGACATAATTCCACTAGGCCCAATGCCAGCACCCTGCAAGGTATCAACCAAAGACTTTGCAGAACCAGATACGTGACGATGAGAGCGGAGGCAATGCACCTGATCCGGGGGAACCAGCTCATGGTTATGTTCCTTAACAAAACATGACACAACCCATCCCCCAGAGTCTTGAATCTTGACCACCAACATTGCCTTACAACCAACTCTAGTCTCAGCACGAGGGCGCTTCACCCTGCCATCACACTCAGGACCACGCTTTTCATGCTTATCCATACGAAAACCCTCCTTGGCACAAACAAAAGACCTCTGGATGATGGCACCATCCCGCCTGGAGCGGCGAGACATGCTGACCCGAGTACTGAAGCCAGTGCGGCGAGCATAGGAGTTGTAAAAGGCCTTGGCAGCCTCTTCTGACTCAAACTCCATCCCCTCATACGGCTCGAGATTAGTCTCTCCTTCAATAATGTAAGGTAGGGCAATGGGATTGGAACCAACAACAGCAAGAGAATCGTCAAAAATGTCAATGTCAACAACAGGGTGGTCAATGTCACCAAGACCCATCAGGTCAAATTCAACAACCTCATTCCCCAATCTCAATGGCTCAAACTCCATTTTACCAAATGGGCATAGTTTACTCATCCTTTTGATCCAAAAATTACATGTATACATATATACAATAAATCACCAACTTAATCTAAACTACTCAATCATAACTCATAAAGTAGAAACCTTTTGACGAAAATATCAATTTTGAAAAGGAAAGATAGAACCTTGAAGGGTACCCTTTTGAGCAAAAGGCAGGACAGCCCTCCAGACGGGCTAAAGATCCTGACTTGGAGAGGTTAAGCAGGAGTGAAGAGCTCACAGAACTGATGCAGGCACAGATTGAGTGTGTGGAGAGTGAGAGAGAGAGATGTGGAGGGAGGGAGAAATGGGGTTCAATTGAGGGTTTTAGGGCAAATGATTTGGTAATTGGCCAAACCTTGCAGAGCTTCAAGGACTACCAAGTTTAGTGCCGTCGGATCCATTTCATCGTCATTCTTTGAATTTATTTTTCTCAGGGAAAATGAAAATAGATTCTTTTTGGCAATCAAATTAATACTTTAATAGTAGCAGTAAAGTGGCACACTAGTTTTGAACCAAAAAAATAAACAGTGGCACACAATTTGGCTCGAGAAGCCTATGTTTAGGAGATGGTTTCAGATTTTGGAAACAGGCTGGATCTCCCGGCTTCAATCCCTTATTCTAGTGCACAATTGATGTATAGGGTGTGGTATTCCTTTTTATTTGCTTTGATCGGGTGAAATTTTTAACGAGCTCACATTTTAATTTTTAGATGTAATATTCAATTGTGTTAATAAATTCATATTTTTAAATAAAATAAAAAAATTAAGATAAAAATTAAAGAAATATTTTTCTACCGAGATCAAGTTGGTCCAACGGTGTATCTCTTAACCAACATAGACCGTGTTAATTCTCTTAAAATATAAAACTAAAATAAAAGTATTTCTCCCTACCATACTAGGTTCATCGACTCTTTTGACGCAAATGTCAAGAACAAGCCTGCTCGAATACTCAAATGTTCCTTTTACTTTTTCATCAAGCGAAAAAAAATATAAATATAAAGTGAAAATTTTCCAAACAACAAGGTGTTGTGTACTTGTGTACCTGTGTTTGTGAAGTTCTTAGACACCAGCTGAAAGTTATGGTACGTCGGTTATTTGTAAAACTAACATTGTGGAGAGTCATTTGAAAAACTAATCGTGCTCAATTGTCATTAGATTTAAATTCAAGAGTGGAGAATAATAAACATTCTAACTGTCTTATTATTTTCACCATTAAATCTAAATTTAATAGTAGTTGAGCGAGACTGAATTTGGTCGTATAATAATTATTATTTTTCCTATTAAATCTAAATT
>BDJD01003855.1:0-46055 GCA_002564525.1 Rosa multiflora
TTTTTTTTTTTTTTTTTTCTGAATTTTTTCCTCTCGATTGTTGAATCAATTTTTCGTGTCTTCTTTGATTTGCTATAGATCACCCCAGCAAAGGATGGGAAACCAGTCATAATTGAACTAATTGACGCAAAGACCAAGGAACCAAGAGATACTCTAGAGGTAACTGATAGTGTTTGAACTGATGAGATATATAGCTTCATCATGATCGTATTTCCATCTGTTAGAGAGTTACAGGCTAATGTAGTAGTCTGCTCGTAACTCAGTTTTGAAGTGAGGCTTATGTTTAGAATTCCAAATTGATACCCGAGTGTTTTGCTTTTATATCCTGTTGACATGCTATTCACATTCGTAGGCATAAAAGGTTATTTGTAAGACAATTATTATGGGCCCTGACTTTATTCCTCTCCCAGGTAGATGCAGCATTAATTGCCACCGGAAGAGCCCCATTCACACACGGTCTTGGATTGGAGAATGTATGGCATCTTCACTTACTACTTTTTTGGTTTTAAGTTATATTTTTCTCAGAAAAATTGCAGCAATAATCTTTGAAATTGCTGTTCTGCAGATTGATGTAGCAACACAACGTGGTTTTATTCCTGTTGATGAGCGCATGAGGGTAATAGATGCAAATGGCAAATTGGTAGGTTGTGGATTTGTTTTTTTTTTTTTTGGCCTAATGTTGCGAGTTCCTTATAAGCACAGACCCTATCAATTATTTCTAATTTGAATTTTGGATATCAGGTTCCTCACCTGTTTTGCATTGGTGATGCCAACGGCAAGATGATGCTTGCTCATGCAGCAAGTGCACAAGGCATTTCAGGTTGGTATAGTATAGCCAACTTTGTTTTTCCTGTGGTTCTCTTTCTCTCTCTCTCTCTCTCTCTCTCTCTCTCAAAACTCAAATTGATTCTCTTCATAAATTTTCCTTCAGTGGTTGAACAAGTCACAGGAAGAGACCATGTGCTCAACCATTTGAGCATCCCCGCAGCTTGCTTCACCCATCCTGAAATCAGTATGGTTGGATTGACAGAGGTGAGTTTGTAGTGCCATGTGTATTGTAAAACATCTATCAAAATTTTATGTTTGTTTTTTGATATAGTACCTGGATTTACTCTCCTTTTTACTTCTCCCGGATTAGTTGTGAAATAAGAGATCTAGTAGGTTTCTATGAACTTTGATAGTTTTAACTGAACATAACAATTTGCAGCCCCAAGCAAGGGAGATGGCTGAGAAGGAGGGATTTGAAGTAAGTATTGCCAAGACAAGCTTCAAGGCCAACACAAAGGCCCTTGCAGAAAATGAAGGAGAGGGACTTGCTAAGGTGATTTTCTGTCTTATGGCTGGCGTGGTCAATGAATTGTCCTTTTTCGTTGTTATCTATTTTGGAGATTGACAATGTTTGTTCTGCTTTGTTTTCGTGCAGTTGATATACAGACCAGATAACGGAGAGATCCTTGGCGTTCATATCTTTGGATTGCATGCTGCAGACCTCATTCACGAGGCATCCAATGCAATAGCATTGGGAACACGCATTCAAGTAATCAACTGTCCTCAAGCTACTGTGTTAATGCACATACCTTCATTTGTAGAATTTTTTTTTGGGATAATGTTCCTCAAACAGCTAAGTTGTTGAGTTTGTATATATTTTACTTACTGTTTCTTTGATTTTGCAGGATCTCAAACTTGCTGTCCATGCACACCCTACCTTGTCTGAAGTGCTTGATGAACTTTTCAAGTCAGCAAAGGTGAGTTGCTGACATTCAGTTTTCACCTCACTCTGCATATCTGCAGTATGTCTTTACCCACATATCTTTTTAATTCTTGGGGCAGGTTAAAGAGCATGTTTCTAGCCCTCAAGCAGTCGCAGTCTAAGGTTCTCAATACTCGGTATAAATTTTGAAGATATTTGCTTGTGATAGGAAGTTTCAGAAAGTCAAATTACATGGAAAATTACAAGGAAGGACAGAAGGGATCAGCACCCAGAGAAAAGTGGGGACCCGTGGGAATCAGCCGTCGTTGAGATTCGTAGTTTTGTTAAAGGGCTTGAAGGGATACTTGTATGTTTAATGGTTATAGCATGGAGGCTTCATGAGTGTTTTTCATGGCACAGAGAGAATTTATTCAAGGAGCTTTGACCTAATGCACAGAATTAGGCCAACGTATTTCCACTTGCACCACCATTTAAATGCAAAATAACTGTTTTGGGCTTAATTCAACTATAAAATTATAAATCATTTTAGATTTTCTCTCTCCTCTCCCGCGACACTTTCAAATAATGCCCATTGTTTTAGAGAAATGGGAATTGAGAGAAAATTACTGTGTATTCTCATTGATAATAGGGACCTCTATTACAATGCATATAATCTTAATTGTACAAGGAAAAATAATCATACAGTGAATGGATATCTCTAAGATATTCTCCGAGATTATCTCTAATTAATAATCATATTACCACTAGGTCAAGTAACCTAGAGTTTGGGCCAGACACAATTTGGATTTACTTAAACACTTCTCCTTGTGTCACCCAAACGTGGTGCTTCTCTCGTTGTCTCGTTAAAAACTTTGTCGAGTAACAAAAACCTTGTGAGACAAAAATAACCTCGGTCGAATGGGAAAAAGAGCACAACACACCCTTCACGTTTCTAGACCATACATGTAGATATCTCTCCCTGATGAATTCGGTCATGGGAATTCAGATAACTTCCGCAAATGATGCTACCAACATGTTTCTCGAAAGTGGAATTTAGGCAATGACTTAGTGAGCGAGCCTGCCGCACTGTCCTCAAATTGAACCTAGTTCACTTTGATCTTGAGGAGAGTCTGTTGTTGCTGATTATACTTGGTGTTGTTTGATGTAGCCTTGCTTCATATGTTCAAAACAAGCAGCATTATCCTATATGCTCGTAGGCTCATCTGTGGTAGACTTCAAACCACAATTGTTCGAACATGCGTAATTATGGATCCAATCCATATACATTCACGAACCACTTCGTGAAGAGAAATAATCTCTGCATTGTTCAAATATATAGCGACTAGCTCTGTAGACCTTCAAGATATCGCGGTCTTACCCATGGTGAACACTTAACCAGTTTGGGAATGACTTTTGTGTGGGTCAGAGAGATACTCAATATCAGCAAAACCTTCCAAAACACATGTCGTTTTGGGATGGGGACAGTGGACGCAGGCCAGTGTTGGCGGGGTTCCTGGTGTGTGATGGGTCCGAATCCATCATCTCTCTGTAGGGATAGAACAAGTCCATATTAATCGTACATCTCAAGTACCGAAAGATATCTTTTACACCAATCCAATGGCGTCGCGTTGGCGCAGAGCTATATCTAGCTAATAAGTTCATGACAAATGAGATGTCCAGTTTTGTGCATTAAGCTAAGTACAATAATGCTCCTATTGTACTCAAGTAAGGCACTTCTGCCTCTAGCACATCTTCATCATCATCCTTCAGACGAAGAGTATCATTTTCAGGATCAAGACTATGGATGATCATGGGGGTGCTTGAAGGTTTGACCTTGTCAAAATGCCTAAGCATCTATTAACACGATACTCAAGTTCCAAACTGAGACATAATCGTGTTCTCCTAAAATCCTTAATCTCAAACTCGGATTTCAAGTGTTCAACGGTTTCCCTTAACTCTTTAAGGGCTTCCAATGAAGATCATGTCCAACATGAACCGCGATAGAATCCGAAACTTGTTATGGAAACGCGCGGGCATATCTCTTCCCAATCAAGTAGTCACTTTAGTGAGCGTTTCAACCTTGTTGTAGACGCGCTCTATGGTCTAGAGCCACTTGACTTGGGTAAATGAAGTTCACCATGAACATTCATGTATATTCCATATCTAGATCTCCATAGAGATACGTAGTGACCACATTTGTAAGCTACATGTTCAGTTATTCGGAAACTACCAAACTGACGGGGTAGTGGAGTGCAATGACATCTAATTACGAGAGAATATGTCTCATTGTAGTCGATTCCAGGGCATTTTTCCAGAAGCCTTGCACCATAAGGCGAGATTGCCATATCTTTTTCTCATTATGCTTTCTAACAAAGACCCATTAGTCAACATGTTTTATGTTAGGAGGTGTTGGCTTCATTGGCTCAAAAACCTTTCTCTTCGTTAGAGAATCCAACTTAACCTGGGTCGCATCTTTCCATTTAGGCCAGATTTCTCTACGTTGGCATTCATTCATCAACGGAGCGTGGTTCGATATCATCAGACTCAATAAACTTATGCGCAATGAAATGAGCAACTACATCATTAATTATGATGGAGTTTCTATCCCACATCTCATGTACACTAGTGTAATTTTCATAGAGCTCTATATTCTCAAGAATAGGTTCTGACGTTGAGGCGTCTCCCAACGATAACCATAACCCGGAAGATTCTCATGAGACGGATTTTCAGTCTTGATGATCAAATGATTGAGTTGTGCCAAAGTATTATTCGAACCCACGGGCCTTCCGCGCATCCTAGTTGGGGCCATGGCCTATAACGCCAGAGTGCCACTCTCTTTGGCGTTGGTGTCATGCCTACCTCCGTGTAGGGTGGCGCTACGTCCTTTCGTAGGGACGTCCATCCTTGCAGGCATGTTTCTAGCATATTTGTGTGATCTCGTCACTTTAACGGGGATCGAGATGAGACATAGTGGGGACAGACCACGATAATTCATATCGTTCCTACTGAACATTCATGTTCTTATCTCCCCCTAACGATGGGAAGATTGTCTCATCAAAATGACATCCGCAGATTTAGCGGTAAGGAGATCGCCTAGCAAGGGCATTAAGTGGTGGACGATTGTTGGAGTCTCAAATCCAACGTAGTTGCCCATTCGTCTGTAAGGACCCATCACAGAGCGCTGTGGCAGCCCAATTGGCACACTCAAATATGCGTAAGTACGATACTTGTACCCAGTCACTAGCTGTAACGCAAATGTAGATTGAGTGGCAGTGGATCGTAGATGAATTAGCATAGCTGCATGCGATATTGCATCACCCCAAGCGGATATAAGGAGATTGGTGCGCATTACCAATATCCGGACTACGATCGTAGTCATTTCCATGAGACCCTTTGGGTGTGTTCATGGGAGTATGATTTCCAACATCAGTCCCATTGTAATAACCATCGAAAGTCTTCGTTGTAAACTCTCTAGCATCGTCAAATCCAATTGACGGAATAAGATGATCCTGGGAGTGAGCCCGTTGTCATATGATATGTGCTAAGAGTGTAGCATAAACAACATTTACAGGTGGACAATGGCACAACACGTGACCAGCGTGTTTGTGTGTCAACCAACATCATGAGATATTTAAACGTCCGCGAGTTGGTTGAACTAGTCCACAGAGTCCCCACGGACTCTATGTAAGAACATAATGAGTATTTTTATATCTTTTGCATAGGACGGTCTCAGTCCTAACTTCCTTAAGGAACAAGCTTTGTAAAACGAGCGAAAGGCTGTAGAAGCAACCAATGAGGATTTTGGTTGGGCCTGAGTGTCTGAAACGCTATTTGAAGCAAAGTTAGTGATTGCATCATCACCTAGGGCGCCATCACCATGATGGGCACCATCCATGACGTCATGGATAGGGACTGTGCTAGCCCTAGGGTGGTGGAAGGCAATGGCGCTAGGGGCAGCAGTGGCGGTCACACTTAGTTCAGGAATCAACTTTTGATTCATGCTTCGTTTCGCTCGAGAGAAAGGATGTCCATGTGAAGTCTTTAGTAGGCGGATCATCATATCATGACTAGGATAACCTATCCTGTCGTGACAAAGCCAATATGTGTCTAAATCCAAGAGATCTTCTCTCATAACTTTATTGGATTTAATAGCTCGAATAGTGACATAGAGTCCACTAGAGAGACACATAAACTTCTCTAAGATGCGCCTTTGTTCGCAATAGTTAGAGGTGTCGCAAAGGAACTCATTTCCGTTCTCTATATGCGTTTTCGCATGGAATTCCTTGGCTATTCATAGGTGCGATTTGCCCTAGGAGCATAGAGAGTTTTGTGACAATAATCAAGGTGCCATTTGGCAGGGGAAACTTGAGCTATTTTATGTCCTTGAATTAATACTAATGACCCAGTCATCGTAGTCACAAAGTAATATGCTCATAATCAAAATGGAGTCATTATGAAAGAACTCAAAATTTTATTCATAAGCCAACGGAGTTACATCATTGTCTCTTTGACCAAAGAAAATCTAATCCAAAATACTAGCTAATGCAAAACAATGGTAGTCGTCTAACTTCTTTCGGTACTCCAAAATAAATGTGACTAGGTGAGTAGAGAGATGTCAGTAGTGCAAGGCTCGCTTAAGTACCAATAATCTCAGAACCTTCCTAGACATCACACTTACTTTGGGTGAGCCTACTTTAAAGAAAGACTAAACCATTGGCATCTACTACAAAAATATATGGCAATTGCATATTACATCTCTTGGAAAATAAAAAGACTTGATCAAAATCGTCAGTCTCTGCATCTTGGCCTTTGAAGTCTTCAACCCTTAGAGCGAGATCATCATCTTGATCTTCTTGGTCCATGTAATTTGCTTCCCTTGCTTCACGATACGTCTTGTATGCATTAGCAACATTCTGGGGTGCATTACATGCTTTAGCCCAATGTCTGAACGCTCCACACCGAAGACATGCATCATCATGGTCAGGCTCCCTTGATTGAGGCACGCCTTAGGGGACTGCTATGATCCTTGGTGGGTCCACCACCAAAGCCGGAGGCTCTGCCTCTCTCTCTCTCTCTCTTCACACGTTGACCTCTACGGTTCCGTGCATGCCTATCTTGATGATTTCCTTCCTCTTTGGGGCAAAAATATGGATCAGAACGTCCAGAATAATCCCTTTCCTTAAGGTTTCGCTCCTAGCGCCCTCCTTTAGGGGCGCGACTATAATTAGTTCTTCACAAGTATGTTGTCATGCTTTTCAGCTACGTTCATAGCTCCAATAAGCTCATGAAATTTTGTGATGCATCCGGCATTGACATCAATCCGATAGTTCTTGGCTATCATCCATGCAGAGACAGTGAAGGCAGAGAGAGTCTTCTCGATCAACATCGTATTAGTGATTTTCTACCCACAGAATTCCATCAAAGACTTGATACGAAGTGCTTCCGAATTGTAGTCAAGTACAGACTTGAAATCACAGAAGCGGAGGCTATGCCATTTCACTTCTAAGTCTGGAAGTAGGGAGTCACGAACGTTGCCAAAACGTTGCTTTAGTTCTACCCATAGTTTTCTTGGGTCTTCCTTATTGAGGTACTCATTCTGGAGCACGTCATTCATGTGCCTTGTCATGAGAATTATGGCTTTAGCTTTATTGGCCTCTCTTGTATCTCTATTTGCTTCAAAAGCAGCAGCTTGTTGAGGAGTAAGCACGTTTTGACTTGGCTCTTGGATCGTACTTAGGATCCCATCAGCCTTAAGATGCTGGCGCACATCACGAACCCACTTGTGGTATCTTGCGCCTGTTGTCTCTAGTGGAGCAAAGCTCAACTTGTTTAGGTTACTCATCCTGAAAAACAACAAAAGATTAGGGTTAGTTTCGGAGCGAAAAGGCTACCACGAAAACAATAAAAAATTTTGAGCGTAATCGCTTCCAAGAAATTCTATTCCAAGAGGGGTTGGATTAAATCGAAACAATGATGTTTGTGGTCGATCGTTTCATCTCAACAAACTCTAAGTTTAGAGGACTCTACAAGCTCCAAGCTTGGAGTGAGCACGAACCCCCACAGTTCGGCTTAATTTGGTCTCCCCTTGAAATAGGTCACCGGAAAAGTTGACCGGAGCTGACGTGGCACCGACTGCTGACGTGTCAGTATGATGCTGACGTGGGTGCTAACGGGGCAAGTTGACTAGATGCTGACGTGGACGAGGCTTCTGGGCTGACATTAGTGGGTTGAGTTATTGGGCTTCAGGCCTGTTTCTTTCTTCTGGGCCATGGGTTGCTCCTTTGCTTCTGGGCCTAGGGTTGGATTCCTTCTGGGTTGGGCTTGTCTTCTTTTGGATTGGGCTCGGAACAGAAGGATAAGCTGTAAGAGGAAGGACTGGCGGCGGTTTAGGGCGCAAAGGCTTCAGGGGGGCGGTTCGGATGTTTCTAGGTTGGTTCCGGTGGTGATTTTTCCAGTTCCCGGAATCTAGGGACAAGGCGCTGTTGGTGGTGAAGTATGGCTGTAGGAGGCAGAGGGAAAGGCCTTGAACCGGGCAGAGGAACTTCTATCACTTCCTGAGGTTCAGTGTTTTTCAGGCCGGTTCTGGTGGTGGCGCTGCCGGTTCTGGACTCCTGGAATTGAGAGTTTCAAGGTGGGCAGTGGTGGTTTCTGGGATTTAAATGCTACGAATTTAGGGTTTCAAGGTTAGGGCTTCGTGCTGATAATGTGTTTTAGAGAAACGGGAATTGAGAGAAAATTGCTGTGTATTCTCATTGATAATAGGAGCTTCTTTATATAGAAGATTACAAAACATAAAATCTGAATTGTACAAGGAAAGATAATCATACAATGAATGGATATCTCTAAGATATTCTTCGAGATTATCTCTAATTAATAACTCTATTACCACTAGGTCAAGTAACCTAGAGTTTGGGCCAGATGCAATTTAGATTTACTTAAACACCCATATGTTTGTACCTATATTTGTGGTCAAGTAGGTAAAGGAGAAAGTGTACCATCCACTCGTATATTCTTCCTCAAAAGCCTACACAACTATAAATCTTAGCTTACACTAAGAAAATTACCTTGAATTTAATTTCCTTCGTCAATGCACTCAATTGTTATACTCAAGGAAATTCATTAACTTGGTGTAAAAGAAACCATAGCAATGTAGACTTACGCTCGCTAAAAACTAGCAAGCCTAGAACCTACAGGCAACCTAAGTGCTCACAAGTGCATAACTCTTCTTAAGAAAATAGAGAATTATTGAAAATAACAGTATGTAAAATAAAAACTTAAAAATATAGCCTAACATGACCTAATGGAGAGTACCAGCCCAAGGCCAAGTCCTAACAAGGCTGACCTTGTTAATAGAAATGTGCTTCTCTAGTGTAAAATAAATGATAATAGAAATGTGCTTCACTGCATGGTTTAAAGGTAATGTCAATCCATTACAACCGTCTTACCAAACTCAATTGCTCTGCCGCTACCAGCCTACCACACATGATATACTAAAAGAGCAACATGAAGCTTCTAAAACCAAAAAAATCCAGAATGAAAGATACTTGAGCCTCTGTTATAAGCTATAAGGCTTTGAAAGTAACTCTAAAATTACCTCTATAAGATCACAAGATCCAAAGGAATCATAAGCAATGGATTCTGATACTATTTATCCAAACAGGGCAGTTGAAACACAAGCTCTCGGTTACAAACTCAGGTCATTGCCATTCTGCTGGCAAAATGACCACTAATGGCTTCAAAAGAAAAATGTAATACCACATCCGTCTAAACTCTAAAAGCATGAACAAAATTCTCATCATAATATCCACCTTCCTACAACTGTGGACATGCAATACAATGTCCAGAGTAAAAGAATCATGAAAATGACATCACTCGAGACTTCAGAATCACTACTCTTCCACAACCCAGAGGATCTCAAATGCAAGCTATCATAGATTAGCCAAAGACAATGGACTCGACAACTTGCAAGAATGACTAACGCGCTACAACCAAACTCAGATAGCATCAAATAACCTAGCTGAACAATAAACACTTAAGCCTACATAACAAGGCGACATTCCTGCACACTCTAAACAATATCAATCTGTCTACACAATCAAAAATCACTACCCCATTCATATTCATAAGCATCCGCTACTACAATTTAAAATCACTCGATCGGAATCAATAAAAACACCAACCATCAAGAGCAGAAGAATTAACCAAAAAGCTTATAACATGTTTAGCATAATGAGCATTAAAAAGGAGTTCCAGCTCCTACATAAATCCCAGTACAGTAACATCAAACTACCACGTTACTATCATCAACGTTTTTCCGAAAACAACATGAAAACAAAAATAATAAACCCTAATCAGAATAAAACCCGAAGAGCTTCATCATCACTAGGCAGGTCCCGCTCTTACTCCTCGGCCGACTCTTCGGTCTTGGTGTTGTTGTGCTTCCTGGCGTACCTCTGGTTCCTCAGAAACTTGGGATCCATCTGAACCCAAAAATAAATAAATCCAAGAATAAAAAAATTGAGCCAAAAAAAAAAAAAACTACAAAAATTGAAGAATTGGGAAGAGAAGAAAGAGAGCTTACCCCCTTGGTGGAGGTGTGGCGGTGCCTCTGGGGCTTCTTGATGCCATTCCTGTGGGCCTTGCGGGACTGGTTGTGAGCTGTGTGATTCTTTGACTTGGCCATTTCTGCGATCCAAAAGAAAACAATTAGAAGTAGAAATGGAACAGAGAATTAGAATCAGCACAGAGAGAGAGAGAGAGAGAGAGAGAGAGAGAGGGAGGGAGGCGGGACGAACCGAAAAGAGAGTGAGAGCTTCGATCTGCGCTAGGGTTCTTCTTCTCTTTTGGCGGAGCAAAACGAGAAGGTGGTCCTTTATATCTGAGTGAAACCCTAGCTAGCTGTACGTAATGTCTAAAGTACCCTTTTACCGACTTGAGAGATTGGGCTGGGTTCGGCTCGGTTCAAAGGTCTCGGTCCAGTCTTAATGAGGTTGGGTTTAATTGCAAAACGTTACTTTTTTTTTTTTGGAGAATAAGAAAATTCCATTAATAACCAAACAGATTATATAGCATTAGATCTGTAGTTACGGGACTGTCAACATGAGTGACTTCCATGAGCCAAAAAGGCCCAACCCCTAACCAAATTTTACGCTCATACACACGAGCTACAATGAGTAACAACCAAACCTGTACCGATACAATCCATCCATCAATATTAAGATGAACTATTTTCACCCGTTCGGACACCGCAACCCAAAACCACCAGACCACGTGTAAGGGTGATTCACCATCATGTTGATAACCAAAAAGCACTGACAAAAGACCAAACCATGACACAACAGAACGACCATGACACCAGAACAATGGCATCGACCCTAGACTAAAACACCCAAACCCTCGCTCAAAAGAGGAGGGACTTATTAAGCCTAACCACAAACTAAAAAGTAAAACCCTAAAAAAATAAGATGAGCTACCACAATTAACTTTCAACCTCCACAAAATTGACTCTAGCTTCCCAAAAACCGCCACCGTAAAGTTGGGATTGAGGTTGTGAAACTTGACCCCTATATTCTGCCATCCAAGCCAAGGACAATTCCACCATGGAGAGAATTCCCAAACCTCAACCCCAGCGCCACCGAACCAGGCTTCACCAGACATCAGCGTTAGCCTCCCATCACACCAATTCAGACCCTGAGGTCGTGGTACTTCTAGCATCCTTGCCCAGCACCTTCAACTCTGATGTCTCCCTCCATTATAAACCCAGATTCCGGCAAAACACTCCGACCCAACACTGCCCCAACCAAGCCCCGATGCCATTATGCCTTGCAACCATGCCTAGATAACACTCATCACTGCCCCAACCATTCCATTGCAGCCCGCCACCAAGAGGTAGGCGACCTTGTGGCCGGATCCAAAAGTTGAAGCCCGAATCGACCATGTAGTCCCTTACCAGCGCCACACCACAACGGATCTGCAGCGGAGCACCGATCCACCATTGCCAACATCTGTGAGAAAGAAGTAGTCTCCTGTTGCAGCCCCCAAACTTGATTACCTCTTGCCTCCGATCGAAACCTCGCTCATCCAACTGCACCCATAACACATCGATGAGGCTGGAAGCCGTCGTTGACGGGAGGCCGCAGCCTGAAAAGCAACACTGCCTCCTCTGTTTTTTCCAAACCCTAGATCGCTCCTATTTTTGGGGAGGCCCTGTGAGGTAACGTTCCATTGTTTTCTATAGTGCTTCTTTCTAAATCATTGTTTTCTAAAAGATTTTACATAAAATTGATGTGGTATTTGCAATAGTTTTGATTTAATTTTTTTTTTTGAATAATTGGGCTTTTAAAAATAAAAATAAAAATAAAAAAGACCTATGACCGCTCTTAAGAAGGTTGATCTCTCACACTCATACCTTCATTAGATGAACAGTGATACATTAGGGACACATATAACCTACTTTAAATGTAAGTGCATATAACACTTGTGTATCTCACTTTAGTCATTTTCATTTTTTTTGATGGACAGATATCCATCTCCTCCCAACTAACTTCTTCTAACCTAATAAGCATTAGTTTGACATATGAACATTTATTTCATAACCGCTCATATCCAATACATTGCAAATAAGATTAATATACAATGCATCTCAACCACGGTCCAACAATTAGTACTCATTCAAAGTTTGGGACTTCAACCACGTGGTGTGGTGTGTTGGTCGAGCTGCCTAGTCTGGAACCCCCAGGTCTAGAGTTCGAATCCCAGCTCCATCCCGTGGCCAGCAGATTTGAGGGACATGGGTTAGTTAAAACACCCAATGGTTCGTGCGTCTGCGGTGCAGTGATTAGTCTGGCTATGCTGGGATACACTGCATGGGTGTGTGTGTTGGTTCTATGGACGTCTTCCACTCAAAAAAAAAAAAAAAAAAAGTTTGGGACTTCATATGGACAACAAATGAATCGGAGTATTTCTTCCCAGAACCATAGAATTTTACATTTCTAATATTTTTGCCAGCCAAATAATGACCGGAGTAAATTTCCGTTTAGCATTTTGGCTTCCCCAAAATGGTCAAAAGTCAAAAATGACAGACAGGCATGGCATGGCATGGCATTGCAGACTACAAGAGAGCGAGAGAGAGGAGGAAAAAAAAAAAGAAAAAGTGTATTATTATTATTATTACTGCTACTATATAGACAAAAATTGATCACATTCATGTCCTCTCGGTTCCAGTTGTAACGCTCCCACGCTCCACCGGCACGCCAAAAACGACAAAAGCCCTCCCCCGATTCGATCGCCGCGATTTTGATTCGGCACTCTTCTCCTCCGATCTAAAATGTTCTTGTTCGACTGGTTCTACGGCGTCCTCGCATCTCTGGGCCTCTGGCAGAAGGAGGCCAAGATTCTCTTCCTCGGCCTCGACAATGCCGGAAAGACCACGCTGCTTCATATGTTGAAGGATGAGGTGAGTTTTCTTCTTCTTCTTCTTCTTTTTCTTTCTATTTGGTGATGGTGATTTAATTGTGATTTGATTTTGTGGTTTGCAGAGACTAGTGCAGCACCAGCCGACGCAGCATCCGACGTCGGAGGAATTGAGCATTGGGAAGATTAAGTTCAAGGCTTTCGATTTGGGGGGACACCAGATCGCTCGCAGAGTCTGGAAGGATTACTATGCGAAGGTCTTCTTTTGCTTCCCTCCCTCACTATTCGATTTGCTGAACTCGTTTGTTTTCGATTTTTGGATGGATTATTATTACTTTTGAGCTCGGATGTGATCTGCATATTAATTGCTATGAGTTTATGCCTAAAGTCTGATATGTGAATCGTGAGCTCTTGCTTTACTTGACTGCTGTTTTTTTGTGTTGAAATGGTACCAGAGCTGTAGTTTGTCGCATTTTGGAGGTGATTTTGGTCTGTATTTTGATGTATTTCTGTTGGATTTGCGAAACTGATTGTTTCGATATTTGATGGATTGGAATTCGGGGCTGAAAACTTTAGCTTGCGCTATGAGGATGGGCATTTCTATCATGTGAAACGTAATTTCTTGTGTTACTTTAGTGGCAACCGTGCTCTTCGATTCGGAAGGGCATAAGATGCTAGAGTTTATAAAATTTGGAATGGATTTCAGATTAACTTTCTTCTGTATTTGGGCTTTTCTGTCTTTATTTTCCATCTTGTTTGGGCATTTGACCTTTGTTTGCATAAATTTTTACCCTACCATTGGTTTGGACTTTTATAGATGGGAAAGCCAAAAGCATGTATGAATGCTCAAATTCACTGCTTAGTGATATTGGTTTAATATGCTATCGCTAAGGCCTCTTTCCAATTCTTCTTCCTTTTGGACTCTCAATCAATCTTTGATTTGTTAAACTAGGTGTCTCAAAGTTTGATGGATTGCAACTTTCAGCTCAAGTATGATCTGCACATTGGTTGCCGTGGGCTTCATGATTATACTATAATGATAGCCACCTCTAATATGTGAATCACAATTTTACACTTTTGACTGGTGTGTTACTTATTTTGATTTAAGAACCTCAGTAGTTTATAAAGGTTGCATGGAATCCAACCTAGTAACTGGTCGTTTAAACTTTCTGTATCTCTATGTTTATGTTTGAGCTTCGTTGAAGAGGTTGGGTTTGATATTCCAGTAAGGACTAACTATTCCATGTTTTGTTGATATGGAGTTAAGCATCTGACTTTTGGTTCCTTATACTCATACTTTTTCGAGCTCAACTATTAGGTTGGTGTTCGGTAGATTTAATCGATTTGTTTTAGGGTGATTGCCTTTGTTATCCCAGATAATATTTCCTTGCATTTCTCTGATTTATGGGAAGCAGATGTTAGAGTGGAGGTTTTGTTCAGAGCACGATAATCAGTTTTCCAGGGGTTGTTACTAGTGTCTTTACATACATGATGTGCTTTCTATAGAAGGCCGCAAGGATTCATGAATGGGGCCAGGCTAGAGTCGATGGCCTATTCTCTCGTTACAGAACTGGGGTGCAAAGAAAATTGAAATTTCTTTCCAAGACAATTGTTTTATAATTTTCAGAAAAGAACAAATTGTCTGGTTCAATTTGGATACCTGCACATGTATTTGGTAGTCTCTTTCCTTTCTTCCCGTCTTTCCCTAACACTTTTCATGAGTTTTTTTTTTTTTTTGGGTGTGTGTGTAATTTGTGTTAAAGTAACTTTTAGACCTACTCCATGCTTCCTAGTGGATTAGTCGCTCATAGAGAAAAGTGCAAAAGAGAAGACTTTCTTAAGAGGTTGCTTCATAAGATTTTATTGGTCAAACTAGAGGACCTCTTCATAAGGATTAAGTGCTCTGTAATTACCAATTTTCCTCCTTGTTGAGTGTCTTCATTACTCAGGTGGAGTCTATACCGACTGATTTTCTGATTACATAAGCTTTTTTTCCAGCAAGTAGATCTACTTGGTATGAAGTCCTGTGGTTGTGTTAAGTTCGTGCATCTTGTTTGTCCTGTGGCCTCTGTGGTCCATATTGTTCGCATCAGTTCTTGTTTATAATTTTAGATTTCTGGGTAGTATCATGCGAAAGTAAGTAAATGCTGCATATTTACTGGTTTGGCTGTTGTGAACAGGTGGATGCAGTAGTTTACTTGGTTGATGCATATGATAAAGATCGGTTTGCAGAGTCAAAGAAGGAGCTGGATGCACTCCTTTCAGATGAAAGCCTGGCAACTGTTCCATTTCTTGTGCTGGGCAACAAGATTGACATCCCCTATGCTGCTTCAGAAGATGAGCTGCGCTATCATCTGGGACTGAGCAATTTCACAACTGGCAAGGGAAAAGTGAATCTTGCTGATTCTAGTGTTCGGCCCCTTGAGGTCTTCATGTGCAGTATCGTGCGCAAGATGGGGTATGGAGATGGCTTCAAATGGGTCTCCCAATATATCAAATAGAAAGTAGAGTAAGTAGGGAGATAACATTTTGGTTCAGTATTTGTGTGGTATTTTCCCTGCCAATTTGTAGTGTCTGACCACAATTATAATGGAAGAGGAATTTGTTGTTTGATTTTGATCACAATTGAAGGATTGACAACTATCATAGTATGTGATTTGTTTTGCAATGTTCATCTCAGAAATTTATTATTCTAGAACACAGTGGAGTGTGCTTATTTTCTGATAAATTCTCTTTCATTGATTGCTTTCGTTTCACGTTCTTTCTATTTTGCAGTTTTTGTTTAGAAATCAGTTTTTCCTTCTCATGACGCAGTAGATTGTTGTCTTTCTATTGGCATGCAGAACTTATGATCTCTCTTCCGTTCTATCCCAAATTTTCAATGGCACATACATTTGATGAGCATGCTCCATATTCTCAATTGTACTTCTTTTTTTATTATTATAATTTTTTATCTAGTAGTTGGTGTGTCAAATTTTTTACGTACAGTGGTGTTCACTTTATCAGTAACTTACTAAATAAATTATGTTCAATCATCTGTGAATTTACATCTAAAGGTTGAAAACAAAACAATTCAACTTAAAAATAATTTTATCCACAATTGAATTTATACTGAACGGTGGTTGAGTATAGTTTTTTTTTAGTTGATTATTGACCACGTGAAGATGCTTGTTTCACGTACTGTGGTGTTTATCTAATCAGTAAGTAGTAACTGACTAAATGATATTAGCTAAATTAGACAATCCCTCTTTAAATTATGTGCATGAATAGTTGGATCATGCACACCAACGTAGAGGTGGCAAAAGGGCCGGCCCGGCCCATTTTAAGCGGGCCTAGAGTAGTGCTTCGTGCCCTGCTTGGGCCGGCCTATTTATTATCGTGCCGGGCTCGTGCCGGCCCATTTACTTAAACATTAAGCCCTGCCCGGCCCATGCCCGAGCCCATACCGTGCCGGGCCGTGATCGTGCCTACCCACTATAAAACACGATTTTAAAATCTTAATTTGAACAAATAAAAATTAATTTTATTTAACTATTTAGAAAATTAAAATAAATTAAGTTCTACAACTTTTTTCTTAATTTTAGCTTTTTAAGATTAGATTTATAATAATTTTTTTATTCCACTATAAGAAAGAAAGAAAAAAAAAACTCTAAATATATTGTTTTTAGTATGTTATTGTGAGATTAATCTTTATTAATATAATGAAGATTTAGTATCTATTATTTTTTCCTTCATTCTATAGTTGTATTATTATGTGATTAGTCTTTATTAATAAACATATATTTAATATTTAGAAAAAATACTTATGTCAAAACAAGGATATAATGTTTTGTTTCATTATTTTGACAATATAAAAGAAAGCATTAGTGGAATTGTCATGAGATTTTAAATAAAAATGTCTCATATTCAAATCTCATCATTGTAGTTTTTTAATATTTTTAAAAACAAAATGAAATTTTGTGTTTGTAACAGGCTGGCCCACAATATGTCGTGCTCGGGCCGTGCGGGGCCGGGCCAATGAGCCAATATTCTTAGGCTCAGCTCGACCCGTTATTCTAACGTGCTCGGGTCGTGCCGGGTCACTAACGGGCTGTGCCGTACTCGTGCTTAGTGGCCCGTTTGCCACCTCTACACCAACGTAACCTAAATCCCCTTTTCAAGGTCTAAACCATAACCTAATTCCAAATTTAACAATCAACAAAAAATGTAGATCTGTTTTGCTACAATGATTATGTGGAGACTATTATTATCCACATCCACTTCTGATGCGTGGGATTGAACCACCAAATCCATCTGGGTATCTAACTATAAGAAATTTAACCGAGTACAAATTAAACTATTCTCAAAAAAAAAAAAAAAAGTAGTCTAGTGACAAGTCTAAATATGTACATGAATCAAGTTTAGGTCATAATTAATAAATATTAAACACAAATTTTCAAGTATTAACTCAACGTACACGAATTAATAAAATTACACAATTTTTCAACTTTAAATTAGGCGGGCCGTTATAGTGTGGTGTCGACCATCACGGCGTTTATGACGGCCCCCCAATTCGACACCTATACATCCAAGGCCACCAGTTTTCTAATTCGATGGCTAGCAACCCAGCACGCAAACAAAGACACAGAGCCAATGACGCGTACCAGCCACTGAAATTCCTCCACGTAGGATCCCCACTCTTCCAACCTGCAATTCCCCGTCACCCCTCCCTCTCCACCGGCTCCACGTCAGCAAACTCTACCTCCCCAAAACCCCTTACTCTACCTGCCAAACCAGTCTCCCACTCCAGCTTCCCCCTGTATATAAATCCCCAGAAAATCTTTCAAAATTTCAACCCGTAAAGGATTCTCCGTCATTTTCTTTGAAATTGAAATTGAATTTCTCACAGAGAAGAAGAAGAAGAAGAAGAAGAATGTTTCTGGTGGATTGGTTCTACGGTGTTCTGGCATCCCTAGGGCTGTGGCAGAAGGAAGCTAAGATCTTGTTCTTGGGGCTCGATAATGCCGGGAAGACCACCTTGCTTCACATGCTCAAAGATGAGGTACTCCTTCTTCTTCTTTCTCTTTTTTGTTTTGGTTTGAATTTTGTGGAACGACTTCGTTTCGGCTTCGGATTGAAGTTAGGGTTTGCTTGATTGATTTGCAGAGATTAGTTCAGCACCAACCGACTCAGTACCCGACCTCCGAGGAGTTGAGTATAGGGAAGATTAAGTTCAAGGCTTTTGATTTGGGTGGCCATCAGATCGCTCGCAGAGTCTGGAAGGATTATTACGCCAAGGTTTTTTAATTTTACTTAAAAACTAGTCTAAATTTCAATTTTTTTTGTTGCTTCTGATTTGGTAATTTAGTGTTTGGTTCGTGCTTTGGAATAGTGGCTGCTTGTTGTAGATATCTGATAAACTATGAAAATTTTAGAATTCTTGGATTTTGTGTTTGTGTAAATGTAATGGATTGGAATACTAGAGGATTATAGAAACAAAGATTCGAGTTTTCGTGGGTGATAGCTACTTGATGAATATTCAATCCCAACTATGGTTTTGTAGTCATATTCATGGTTTTGACATATTAGTGAACTTCGTGTTATTTAATTGCTAGTGCTTGAATTTTGTAGTTAATGTTTGCATTGTTGCAGTCAAGCATTTGGTTGATGTGCTTTTTTTCTTTTTTCTTTTTGAAACGGGGCTTGGTCAAGATATATGCTTTATTTGTCTTATGTGATGAGCATAGACTGATGGATATCTGTGGGTTTTGGGTTGTGTAGGTAGATGCTGTTGTCTACCTGGTTGATGCTTTTGACAAGGAGAGATTTGCAGAGTCAAAGAAAGAGCTCGACGCTCTTCTCTCCGATGAGTCACTGGCCACTGTCCCGTTTCTTATCTTGGGAAACAAGATTGACATACCCTATGCTGCCTCAGAGGATGAACTGCGTTATCATATGGGCCTGACCAACTTCACAACTGGGAAGGGGAAGGTCAATCTGGTGGATTCCAATGTCCGTCCACTGGAGGTGTTTATGTGCAGTATTGTCCGCAAGATGGGCTATGGCGAAGGATTCAAGTGGGTTTCTCAATACATCAAGTAGGCAAATGAATGGACAAGCAGCTGTTCGGCAGAGAATTGAGATGGTAGTTTTCCTACCACTGATACACTCTTCCGTAATTCAAGGTTTTGCTATTTCTAAGCTATGTGCTCATGTAAAGGATAGGTTACCTTAATGTAGCTTTATGCTCTTCAATTTTAGGGTGCTTTTTCCTTCTTCTTTTTTGGGTTCAGGTTGCATAAGTTGTGCTAGTGAGAAGTTAGTTTTCTTACTTGTGTAATTTGCAGTATTAGATTGTATACTCTACCTCATGACTTCGTTGTCTTATGCAATGGAAAATATGAATTTTACGTGGGAAGTTGTTAGCGTCTATTTGAGAAAGCCCACCATTCTGGTTTTACAATTCTCCAGTTGCCCCTCCTGACTTTAATTCCCATAACATCCATTTCCAGGTGTAGTAAGCTTGAATTGAAGATTGAAATCTCTTTGCGGGTCAACTCGAATAGTATGGGTTGGCTTTAGTTTGTGCTGTATCCTTAACCTTTTTGTGTTCGGTAAAGAGGTGAGCACTTCTGTAAACTAGGACTTAAGCGACCTCCAAGGGCATAAAGAGTGACCCACTTCTCATTTACCCTTCTGTTGGGTTTCAATGCGCTCATGCAGATCCTTCATTATGCATTAGAACTTCTGGTAATACCAAAGTCCATGTACGAATGCTCAAGACATTCTCACGAGGCAGAAATGCAGCAGAGTAAACCTGGTATAACTCCATGTCTTCGTTACCATCAGGTCAAGTTGTTAAAGCTAGTACACATAGCAGTCATTCATTCTGTGTTGCAAAAAATTCAGTTAGCTGTGCAATTAGTTGGTTATGCAGAAATGTTTCTATATGTATATATATCCACAATCCACTTCAGATACACAATCACATAGCCTTTACTTTCCCTTCCTTTTTTCTGCACCATTTATCTTAATTGTTCATCTCATAGCTGATTACAACAATTGACGCTCAAATTTGACAAACATAACCACAATACCAAAAGCTTGATTATTTCCATCTGTTTTAATTATACTCGTACGGTCGTACATATTGCTGTAAATTGGTTACTCGTGGTTGCAAAAGAGTTGAGCATGAACTCAATGGTAAGCACTAAGCACAATAAGAAAAATAAGTCGGCTCGTTAAACTAGCGTATCATTAGGAACTTGCGTATCTTAAAGAGAATTTTAAACAGCAAACAGTGATTCGAAAAGTTGGGAGATTTGGTTTGTTACTGATAAGCTGCCTATTAATAGGCTCGGAATTGGGCGCCTCTTTTTCTTCTTTTTTTTGGTTGCAAGGAAGCCCGAAAGGGCCTAGGAAAGAAGGAAACTAACTAGAGAACAGGAAGTTAGAGCCTACAACTCTAGTATGGCCAATGCCAGCAATATCATCAAGGAGGGTCTGAACTGTATGAGGGGGAGGTTGATCCCAAAAAATTATTCATCTAGAGAAGTTGATACTATCCTATGCCAAAATATCCGCTGCAAAGTTCTGTTCTCTATGGATATGGTGGATAGAACAGAGATCAAGCTCTTGTATCATATCTCTGCAATTGGCAATAAGAGTTCCAAGAGAGTGACTATCAATATTTCCAGAATTTATGAGATTTACCACAATGGCCGAATCACTTTCAACTTCCAGTCTTTTAATGTGGAGATCAAGGGCAAGCTTTAAGCCAATGTAAAGGCCCCAAGCTTCAGCTTCGACAATCTCACCGACTCCCATACTGTGAGTGAACCCTTTATTTTGATTCTGCCCTTCTAAAAGGAACATCGGCTCTAACAATTCCGTCCCCGTCGACCAAAACAACTGGAAATGTTTCAATGACAATCTCACCGACTCCCATACTGTGAGTGAACCCTTTAATCCAAAAGCCAGAACTGTTCCTAATGAGACCACCAACTCCAATCACTCCTACATAAGATATGGAACCATCAATGTTCAATTTGAAATTGTTTGCAGCAGGTTTCATCCATTGAAGGGTTACAAACTGATGAGGCCTATTATCAATACTAGGCTTGGAAGCAATAGAAATCTCAGTAGCATACTGAAGAATAATTTCTTTAGGATTATGAGGAAAAGTGAAATGAGCATCAAATATCCCTTTGTTCCTCCATTTCCAAATGTTCCAGCAAACAATGATGAAGCACCAAAAGCCAGAACTGTTCCTAATGAGACCACCAACTCCAATCACTCCTGCATAAGATATGGAACCATCAATGTTCAATTTGAAATTGTTTGCAGCAGGTTTCATCCATTGAAGGGTTACAAACTGATGAGGCCTATTATCAATACTAGGCTTGGAAGCAATAGAAATCTCAGTAGCATACTGAAGAATAATTTCTTTAGGATTATGAGGAAAAGTGAAATGAGCATCAAATATCCCTTTGTTCCTCCATTTCCAAATGTTCCAGCAAACAATGATGAAGAATTCATTTCAGTCAAAGGAAAGCCATTTACATCCTTTCTAGAGAAGATTAACAGTGATCCAGTCATTCCAATTGAGCCAGAAGGTAGCTTTCATTTTTACAGGGATAGACTTGCTCTTCCAAATCTTAGATGCATGGTTACAATCTGTGAGTGTTGGTGTGAGTCACTCTCCATAATTGTAGGAATTGTAGTATAATTAGGATTGTATAGTTAAGGAGAATATTATGTAGTTAAGGGGGAGAATATCACGGTGTAATTAGTTTCCTATTAGGAATGTGTGTACTTTGTATATGTAATCCATCTTTGGAGAAGATCAATACATCAGAAATTCCCAAACTTTCCATTTGTCTTTGTTCTATTTGACTTGGTATCAGAGCAGAGATCCGTCTGGACTCTGTTTGTTTGTTTCCGCTGCAAATTTGTCTTTGTACTCTTTAAGAGTTTGTCCATTGTCTTCATCCTCTGTTCCTTTTGCCCTAGAACCCTAAAGTTTGCATTACTTTGCTGTCAGCCTCTCCTTCATTAGCCGTGTCAAATTTTGTGGTTTATGTTGCTGCTTGAAGAAGAAGCATGGCATATTTGTCCCTTAGTTCGTTGTTCAACAGTTAGATGACTTGCAACTATTGTAAAACTGTTGGCCACTACAAGAGTCCATGCCCCAAGTTGCTAAGACTCAACTCCAATAATCTTGGTTGGAAAAGAAGTAACAATGGTCAGAAAAGCACGGCGGCAATCCAACTTGTGCAGGAGCAAGAACTTGATTTCTATAATGTGGAAGATCTAGATCAAACTATGGGCAATGTTTCCCTAACTCAGGAGAATCGAGGTAAAATTGGTGTCGCTTTAAATGTTTCTGGCTTTACTGGTAGTAATACATGAATAATTGATTCTGGTGTGTCTGATCACATGACCTATGATAAGTCTTTCTTTGTCACGTTGTCCTCCCCATCCATAACACATGTTTCTAATGCCAATGGTGAGTCCTTTCCGGTCTTAGGAATTGGGTCAGTCCAGGTTACATCGTCCATTACTCTTTATAATGTCCTCTATGTACCCTCTTTATCGCATCATCTTTTGCCTGTGTCTCAATTAAACACACAAAACAAATGCTCTGTCACCTTTTATCCTATGTATGTTATCTTTCAGGATCTGTGTACTCGGGCGATAATTGGCAAGGGAGATTTGAGGGAGAGACTGTTTCACTTGGATTGCATGTTCGGAGGACCGACACAAGCACCATCAAGTCCACAAGGTCATGTTGCCCTGACATTGAGTTCTGATTGGATGAATGAATTGTGGTTATGGCATCGTCGTTTGGGTCACCCATCCTTTGGTGTCATGAAGAAGTCCATGCCTTCTCTTTTTTGGGAATAAGTGATTATAGTCTACATTGTGAAACCTGTGCTTTAGCCAAGAGTCATAGGTCTAGTTATCCTTCTAGCTTTCAGTCTAGTAGAATGCCTTTTGAATTAATTCATTCTGATTTATGGGACCCTTCAAGAAATTCAACTCTTTCAGGAATGCATTATTTTGTTTTATTCATTGATGACTTCACCAAATTAACTTGGGTTGTTTTGCTTAAGTCAAAAGATGCAGTTTTCTCCGCCTTTACAGCCTTCCATAATCTTGTTCGTACCCAATATGATGCTCGTATTAAGGTCTTTCGGTCTCATGGAATTATTTGTTAATCATTCATTTCATGATTACTTCCAATCTCACGGAATTGTTCACCAAACCACTTGCCCACAAACACCAGAACAGAATGGAGTCTCTGAGCGGAAGAATCGACATTTGTTAGACATGGGTCGGGCCTTTCTCCTTAGTGCCAATATGCCTAAATACTTTTGGGGAGAGGTAGTGTTGTGTGCCTCCCATCTTATTAATCGTCTCCCATCTTCCTCTCTTCAAGGTCGTATTCCATTCTTGGTATTGTCTAGTTATGTCTCTATCCCATCTCTTAATACCCTTCCTGCTCGTGTCTTTGGTTGTGTAGTCGATGTCCATCTCTATAAGAACCAACGTTCTAAGTTAGATGCAAGGGCTCTCAAGTGTGTCTTTGTCGGGTATGGGACTCAGCAGAAAGGATACAAGTGTTATCATCCTCCCTCTCAAAGATTTTATGTCACCATGGATGTGACATTTAGTGAGGATACATGTTATTTTCCACCTTCTACAACTCATAGTCAGGGGGAGCAGGGTGTTTTTTATGAAGGACAGTGCCAAACAGGGCCAACGATCGATCGCTTTATCTCAAACGATCAATTGGTTTGTGAGGAGGAAGTGTCAAATGCCCCAGAAAACAATGACACTCCTGCAGAAATAGAAAAGACAATTGCCGAACAGAGTGTTGCGAGTTCCGAAACAGAAAAGGAAATTGCTGAATTGTCTAGCCTTCGCCATGCAACTGCCGAACAGAGCATTACAAGTTCTGAAACAGAAAAGGTAATTACTGAATCGTCTACTCTTCGCCATGCGACTGCCGAACAGAGCATTGTGAGTTCCGACACAGAAAATGCAATTGCTGAATCGTCTACCCTTCAAGAAGAAGCTCCTAATCATCCAGTCTCTCCCTCTCCATCAGTGGTCTCCCCTGTTCAATCTTCATCTGAGGTACGTAGTAGGTTGCCTTTGTCCCATCACCTACCTTTGTCTAATAGTGTTACTCCTTTAACTGATTCTACACATGTTCAAACACGAGTCTTAAAGAGAACGGTCCAATCGTGGCCAGCCTGCCAAGAAATATGAACCAAGCTTGTGTGCTAAGACCAAATATCATGTAACTAATTATGTGTCTACTCATAGGTTGTCTAAACCGTATGTAGCCTTTGTGAATCAATTATCTTCTGTGTCACTTCCTAGTAAAGTGCAGGATGCAATGAAGGACGAGAAGTGGGCAAAAGCAATAGTTGTGGAGATGGATGCACTTGAAAAAAATCAAACGTGGGAGTTACTATCACTACCTCCTGGAAAGAAAACGGTTGGGTGTCAATGGGTGTATACAGTGAAGCACAATTCAGATGGTTCGGTGGACAAATATAAGGTAAGGCTAGTAGCGAAGGGTTATACCCATAAGTATGGTGTGGACTATGATGAAACTTTTGCACCAGTAGCAAAGATCAATACAATCAGGGTGCTTTTGTCTCTAGCAGCTAATCTTGATTGGCCTCTGCAACAATTTGATGTAAAAAATGTCTTCTTGCATGGTGATTTGAATAAAGAAGTATACATGGACTTGCCTCCGGGATATGGTACTTCCACTGGAATCAAGGTGGTGTGTCGTTTAAGGAAGTCCCTATATGGCCTCAAACAATCTCCAAGAGCTTGGCTTGGTCAATTCACGACATTCATGAGGAGGATTGGGTACAGGCAGAGCAATTCAGATCATACCCTATTCCTTAAGCATCAAAAAGGTAAAGTTACAGCTTTAATTATTTATGTGGATGACATGGTCGTGACAAGTAATGATCTTGAGGAGATTAATAAGTTGCAGAGTGCATTGTCAGCAGAATTTGAAATGAAAGACTTGGTGCATGGTTTCAAGGATGGCAGGGCAGAAGTGACAACTCTCATTAGTAGTTAAATGCCTTCTAAGTCTTTGGGAGTTGGTAAGGAGTTTTCCTTGAACAATAATCCAAGCAAAGGTTTTGAGTTTTGGAGGGATATTAAAACTCCATATTTTCTTTCAAAAACAATCAAGAGTAAGATCAGAACCAATAGAGCACATGTAAGCACTTTTAACAGTAAATATACCATTAGAAGTATGCTTCCAAATAAGCTTATCAGCAATAGAACCGTTAAGACAAATAGAAACTATATTGATAATATCAATGATGTGATCAGGGAGGCATACCTTTAGGAGATCAAAATTCCATCCATTATTGAGCCAAAAATCCTGGACATGAGCATTGTGGTCAACTAGGTTAACATCAGAGGCAAAAGAAGAGAGAACTCCATGTCCAGTCCAATCATCGGTCCAAAACTTAATAGTATTCCCATTCTTTACTTTCTAAAGTAAACCATCTCTGAGAAGTTTTGCACCATGCAGCACACTACTCCAAGTGCTAGAACAATTAGGATGGTATGTATAATTCTTATCAAGAAGGGAAGCCTTCCGAAGGTACTTTTGCTTATACATCTTGCACCATAAACCACTATCACCATTGATCATTCTCCAACTAGTTTTAGCTAGCATAGCCTTATTCATCTTAGCAGATTTTTTAATACCAAGACCACCCTTGCATTTGGGTTTGCAGACAGTCCCAATTCAATAAGTTAATTTTCTTCTTATCAGTAGTGTCACCCCAAAGAAAATCTATCTATAAGTGAATTGGGCGTCTCTTTCCTTTCCTAATCAAACTGAAAAGTTAGTATCTTTCCTAAATTATCCAACATTCCTACTTGAAAGAGGAAATAACTTACTAGAATGCAATGTTCTCCCGATGGTCAGATCAGTGCCGGCCCTGAGGCTAGGCGAAGCAGGCCCAAGCCTAGGGCCTCATATTTTAGGGGCCTCAAAAAAATTTATTATGTAGGCCTACAGATAAAAAAAAAAAAAAAGAATCAATCTAAACTACTTTGTGTCTTCGTACACGCAACATGGCCCTCTGTTTTCAATACTTCCATAGTTCCATCAGATTGAGACGCAAAGCAGCAGAGAGGAGATGATTTTCCTCTTTCTAAGTTCAAGTTTTTGAAGCTCTTTCTCAATCCAAGACAAATAATAATAATCAATCTAAACCACTTTGTGTCTTCGTACACGCAACATGGCCCTCTGTTTTCAATACTTCCATAGTTCCATCAGATTGAGACGCAAAGCAGCAGAGAGGAGATGATTTTCCTCTTTCTAAGTTCAAGTTTTTGAAGCTCTTTCTCAATCCAAGACAAAAATCCAATTGTGATTAAACATCTCAGAAGGTTTCCTCGGTGGCTATCGAAAATTGTGATTGCGAGGATCAGATGAAAAAGTAAATTCAAGAGATTGAAGAGTTGATTTTATCTTCCAAAAACGCAAAAAGGTAAGATATTTGAAGGTTTTTATTTTCGATTTTGAAGAAATTTTGGTTTTTTTGTTCTCTATTTGTGTTTTTGATGCTCTTGGCCTCTTGTATTCCATTCCTTTTCAATTTTGGTTTGAAACATGTAATTATGAAATCAAAGTAACTGTAACTGGTCATGTAACTGGTTAAGTAACTGACCATGTCACTGACCAAGTAACTGTAACTGGTCATGTAACTGGTTAAGTAACTGACCATGTCACTGACCAAGTAACTGTAACTGGTCATGTAACTGGTTAAGTAACTGACCATGTCACTGACCAAGTAACTAACCAAGTAACTGTAACTGGTCATGTAACTGACCATGTCACTGACCAAGTAACTGTAACTGGTCACGTAACTGACCATGTCACTGACCAAGTAACTGTAACTGGTCACGTAACTGACCATGTCACTGACCAAGTAACTGTAACTGGTCACGTAACTGACCATGTCACTGACCAAGTAACTGTAACTGGTCACGTAACTGACCATGTCACTGACCAAGTAACTGTAACTGGTCACGTAACTGACCATGTCACTGACCAAGTAACTGTAACTGGTCACGTAACTGACCATGTCACTGACCAAGTAACTGTAACTGGTCACGTAACTGACCATGTCACTGACCAAGTAACTGTAACTGGTCACGTAACTGACCATGTCACTGACCAAGTAACTGTGAACATACTCTTGTATTACAAGATCATAGCTGTGAGTTTCTTCAAATTGAACAACTCTGTACCTACCACTTGATTTATCCAACTTAATGATATCTAAGCAGATTATAGCAAAGAGAATCCAAGCAGAGAAGCCGTTGTTTTGGGTGTGACATGTTTATATAGTTTATTGAACTTCATCTTCTTCTTTTTTTCTAAACCAGGTTTGAGCAATTTAAGACTTTTGAAGACAATTTTGGGCTTTTGTTTGATTTGGATAAGTTAAGGTCTATAGATAGAGATAGTTTGAAGAGTTTTTGTGCTAACCTTACAAATTTATTGAAGCATGGCGAGATTTCTGATCTTAATGAAGATGATCTATATCATGACTTACGAATGTTGAGTGAAGATTTACCCAATGAAACAAAAAGAGCTATTGATGTGTTGAATTATATAAAAGAAGTTGATGGCTGTTATCCAAATGCTTGGATTGCTTATAGGATTTTGCTAACTATACCAGTCACAGTTGCCTCTGCAGAAAGAAGTTTTTCAAAGTTGAAATTGATCAAATCTTACCTTCGGTCTACTATGTCACAAGAGAGATTGAGTGGTTTGGCTATGATATCTATTGAAAAAGATATTGTTGGAAAACTTGATTATGTAAATTTGATTAGTACCTTTGCATCTAAAAATGCAAGACGAGTCATATTTCAGTGATACTTTGAAATTGGGATATTGTTTTCTTTTGTAATGTTTGAGCATTTATTTTGGGGCCTCAAATTTTTTCCCGCCTTGAGCCTCTAAACTCACAGGGCCGGCCCTAGGTCAGATGAAACTTTTACCCATCCACATATATGTATATACACGTGTGTGTGTGTGTGTGTATATATATATATATATTATATTTGCCCACATAACTTGGTCGATTTTGGGGCAGGTTAAAGCTCATCCTGTTTATTAATCATTCACTTTTTCCTAGGCCATACCGGCTAAACTAAAGATGCTACCGCTGTCTCAAAGATACACCAGATAGACAATCAGAGATACAATGGGTGTCCCAAGGTTTGAATGCTTCACTTCTTTCTCTTATTTTCCTCTTCTGGGATTGGTGGTAACATTAACTACTTCGCAGTACTTCTTTTAGGATAGTATCTTAGTTTGTTTAAGTTCCTTGCTATAATCCTTTCGTGTTTGAGATTTTCTTTTTTGTATTGACTGAGTAAACTTGTCCCAGATTACCTAGCTCACTGAAAGCTAAATGGCTTTTGCTTCTGAGTAATCTAATGGTGCTAATGAATGGAGCCATTGCCAGCGGCCAGAGATGAAGTAGTCTGCCCAATCTCCTCGGCAGTGATATTGTATTATAGACTTAGAAGTTAGAATGTTGGAAGTTGCTGCGCTGAGAGGGCATATATTCTACTTAATAGGCGCATGAGGCTCCTATTGTATGTGTCATTTACACGCTAGATAATAAGGGGCAACAACAGTATCGAGTCCTTGAATTTGTTTCTGTACTAAGCCAGATTCTCTTTTAAAGATTGTGACATGTATTTGATTAGTTCAATCTCACTCTCAGTGTGCATTGTTTTCCCTTTCTAAGTTTATTTCCTGATTTCCTGAATGCTACATCAGTCTTTTAAATTTCACAGAAGGGTGACCTTACAACAGATGTCAACAAAAAGTATATAGGTTGGAGTTAAAGCTAAACAAGTACTGCACTAGATATCTGGGTGAAGTGAGAAGCAGGACTTGATTGTTATTGGTATAGCTTCGTATAAAGATTGAAGTCAATCTGGAGGCAATTGAAAATTTCTTATATGTCATTATGTCAAACTTTTTATCAAAGGCTTTCACAAAAACACAGTGATCACAAGGTGGAAGAGTAGGTGCTAATTTCTCTAACGCAAACTGATCACCAGCTGGGGACTAGTATTACTGATTTGATTGGATACTGATCAGAGATAGAGAGAGATAACTGCATTGATTGAAAATATTATCCACAATTTTCTTGAGCTAGAAAATAATCAATACCAACAACCTAAATAAAATTTTATCAAAAAAGAAAACAGAAATAGCATTAAAAATTGAACATATCCAACTTGTTATTGGTTTCTTGCGTCTCAAGGTGTTTAGTATCCTAGTCGAACAAGTCTTTTAGTCAACCTTCAATTGGTTTTGTACAAACTCTCTTTGTATTCACAAACTCTTCAAATTTCTATCAGACTTCCGAGAACTTTAATTCTTGTCGATCAATCCTCGCGTATACTCTTAGGTTTTGAGCTTGTTGATCCATACCAGCTCCCAAATAAACATGTTTCTTGTGGATTGGTTCTATGGAATTCTTGAATCGTTGGGGCTATGGCATAAAGACGCTAGGATCTGTTTCTTAGGTCTTGATAATGCTGGAAAGACCACTTTGCTTCACATGCTCAGATTTGGGGTACGTACTTCTTCTCTCTATCTTCATCAATCTCTAGTTTTCTGGGTCTTTTCTTTTGTTCTGTTCTGAATTGTTCTCTCTCTATTTTCATATCGATCATGTTGGGTTTTGAAGTTAGGCTTGTTCACTTGCAGAGCTTGAAGCAAAGCGAACCAACTCAGCAACCAACCTCGGATGATTTTTCAATAGGGAGTGTCCACTTCACAGCCTTTGATTTGGGTGGGCATCAGACCGCTCGCAGAGTCTGGAAGGATTACTATGCCCAGGTTTGTAAATTTACTCGAATATTAGTTGTTGCATATTATACTTTGAATTAATGTGCATGCGTTCATATAGATATTAATTCTTCTTTCATCTTTCTCTGTTTAGCTGGATGCTGTAGTCTACGTAATAGATGCTCATGACAAGGAAAGATTTGCAGAGTCGAGAAGGGAGCTCGATTCTCTTCTCTCTGAAGAGTCTCTGGCAACAGTGCCGTTTCTTATTTTGGGAAACAAGATCGACTTGCCTTATGCTGCCTCAGAGGAGGAGCTGCGTGCTTCTCTCGGCCTGACCAACTTCACAACTGGCAAGGGTAAGGTCAAGATGTACCATTCCAATGTCCGCCCCATGGAGGTGTTCATGTGCAGCATTGCCCGCAAGATGGGTTATGGAGAAGGATTCAAGTGGCTTGCTCAGTATATCGAGTAGGCAAAAGAAGCATAAGCATAGGAAGTATTCAACCTAGGAGCATAGGGGCTCATCTAAAGTTTATAGGTCGTCTTATATTCAAACCTAGTAGTGTTCGTTCATATGTTCCGTATCTACGTATTGTTTTCTATATTGCAGAACTAAGAAATCTTTAGTCTGACCAATCCATCTCTTCATATTGTAATGTAAAGGATCTCCCTGGGTGGAACATGGATCAAAGTGTAGGGTGATGAAGCAACAGCCTGACTCCGCAATATTAAAAACAAGAACAGTACTTAAGTTACCAAGAACATCGAAAACCAAGAACCAGTATTAAAGTACTGACCATCCAAACAATTTTAAGACCGTCTGAAAGGGTCAAAATACTAGAAGCTAATCATCCTAGGCATTTACAACATGTACATGCTACACATAGTACAGAAGTACAGAACTCCACCACAGATGTCATCATTTGCCTTCAAGACTTCTTTTAACTATCTACGCATGTTATTGTCAGGGTCGAAAATATCTTCATATTCCAGCTGCAGAAGATAAAAATTTGTTTGGTTAATATATCTTTAGGATAGTAAAAGAGGTCCAACTAAATCACTCACCTTTGCTTCAGTATGAGCCAACTTCATCCTACTATATTCTTGCTGTGCTTTTTTGGAGCGGAACATGGCCTGAACCCGCACTATGGATCTCTCAACACGCTCTTCAGCTTGTTTTCGGCTGTTTCGGTAGAAGTCCTCTTCAGTATCACTTTCCTGCTTCTCATCTCCATCAGCTTCAATGGGATCAACCTGAAGCCCCCGAAGCCCTTTTCTCTTTAAGCGCCACCGCAGAACAGCTTTCTCAAGCACTCCGACTCCCCATAGGATTTTGCGGTACTGCTTCCGCGTTTGGAAGGCTCGAAAAGCAGCCTGCACAAAAAGAAAATTGCAATCAACAATTTTTTCCTACACTTCAAGGATATATGTTTCGTTCACAGGTCAGACAACAGATTATGACTCCAAAAATTAGAGGGAGAGGGGGCAAATTTAGTTGCAAGTTCAATATTCTAACCATGTCTATAAAACAACTACTATACTCGATGGAAGTTGCAGTTTAACCAATTAAATATTATGTAACCTTGTGGTTCAGACTAGCTGTGTTAGCTTGCAATGTGCCAGCAAGGTAGGGGAAGAGGGCTTACTTGAATTTTGACAGCTTGACGGCGCATATTAAGGAACTCTTGACGTATCTTCCATGTACGGAACCTATATTGAATACGGGCAGCAGCTGCCATCTTTTTTCGTGTATCATAGTGGCGAAATGCATGTTGAATCTTCAATGCTGCAATTATACTGCGTGCTTCATCCTCAGGACTGTAAGATTCAACTGCTTTAGTCTTTAATTTTAGTGCGTTTTCCCTGAAGGCAGCTTGTATTCGTGCTGCTGCATCAGCAGCTGTCCTATAGGCTGTTAAAGTATCGTTCAGATACAGGTCTTCCTCACTGAGATTCTCAGAGTGCTGATAACAGTTTGTGTTAGTTTGGAGGGAACCACTAACATTTCCAGCTATACTCATGTCCTCAAATTGTCTTAGCAAAGCCTTTTCTGAAAGATAAGCTGCTAAGCCTTCATAACCCTTCATGAATGCAAGATCAGCAGCAGTGCAACCACCAGGGTTTTCTGAAGTGGGATCTGTGACCAAGTTTGGCTTTGCCCCTGCAGATAATAGAACTGCAACCATTTTCTCCCTGCAAAACAAGTGTTTTAGAATTACCAGACGTAAAAGATATACTTCGAATCTCATCACAGAATGCATGCAAGATCATGATATTTGCACATAAACTATCTTCAATTTGCGTGTGTTTCAAACAACACGCACAAATTCAGCAACACGCACAAATTCAGTAAGGCCAGGATAAGTATTATTGGCATAAAGCCAAGATAAGACAACAACAAAAGAAAGAAAGAATAAAGCATACCTTCCATGATATGCCGCCCAATGAAGGGCCGTCCATCCACGTCTATCACGAAAGTCCAATGACAAGCCAGACCATGAAAACAATCGAACAGCCCAGGTATAATCTAGAATAGCACATAAGTGGATTACTCCTTGACCATGACCATCATATTCTTTGGTTTTAGAGCTGTCAAGAACTTTCTCCAACAGCCAATCTTTTAGTCTGTTCTTCAAAATAAGTTCAAACAAACTATCCTTTGCCAGTGGTAAAGGAGCATTGTTGACTTCAATTGACTTGATCAAACATTGCCAGCTATTTGATATGTCAGAAGTTCTATGGGAAAACTTCTTGGCTTCTTTAAGGGTATGTGGTGATACTTTACTAGATGCAATGTTCAAGCTTTTAGATGATGAGAAAAGCAAATGAGCAAGCCGCATCTGTAATTGGAACTCTTCCAATTTGTTCTCTCCTGAAGGAACTACTAAGTTACTCATTACAGGAGATCGATATTCAAAATTTTGTATTTGGCTGATGGGTTTATGACCATCAAGACTAATGAAAAGGTTCACAAATCTGGGCACATGTGGTGGTATGAAACATCGATATACCCCAACCTGAACAATTTCAGCAGGAATACATACATCACCACAGATACAAACCAGATTGGACTTCGCAAGATCCAAAAACTCTTGATGAAAGAAGCCAGTGATCAGAATCTGCAAAAAGAATAGTTAGAGGCCAGGCAATTGATACTGAATACAATCTGATTTCTCAACTATCTAAAAGGTGTGCAAAGTTTAAGCATTTAGTTTATTTTGTTTTAAATTGCTTCGATGTTTTAATATTCTGTTATGTCATGGTTGATGTGTCAAAAGAATCCTCTATGCTTGATACTGTTATGTTTTTAATATTTCTGTTATGCCACTTCCATTGAAATGACATTTGACAATACAATGAAAGGATGAAAATTCCGTTTTTCAATATAAGTTATTGTCTACCCCACTTAGGGTTATTTCAGTATAAGAGCTCATTAACGGCCATGAAACCTATGCCAGTCGAACTCATTTGTTATTATAGGAAAAACAAAAGCTACATCAATAGCACAATGACCACCATGCAATATGGGGTATAAAACAGGGGGAATACCTTTGTTTTCTCATTTGAGAAAGCCCATGCAGGTGAAACATCGGTTATGATAAATATCTGCTCAGGAACAGAAGATTGAATATGTTCCATTGCTGGAGAAGCAAACGTACTCTGAGAAGCTGGAAATGAGGATTCAAGCACTGGGTCATCCACTGAACCCGGAGAGTTGGTCATAATCTGGTTTATCCACCTCCCAAAACTGTCCTGACTACGCAATCCATCATTACCCAAAATGTCCGAGGAATCACAGGGGCCCTTGACAACAGAATCCATTCTCTGTGCATTTGAATTCACCTCACCCTCCAGTGTCTGAACATAATTACTGTCTGGAAGATTGAAATGAAGGTTTCCTGTCCTCACACTTGGATTGAGTAAATTGCCAAAAGAAGAAACTTCAGCTGGTAAACCACTGGTTCCCTGCAAAGGCAGTTCATTAGAGTGGCTAAAGCACAATTTACAAGACTATCAAAACCTATGCACAGACAAACACACCTATTTATGGAGGCAATCAGATGAGACCTAAATTTAGAAGTGGAATCTCAACCATCATATCTGATCTGGTGATTATATTTGCAACCCCTTAAATTAGGCCCTTATTAGATCACCGCTGTCTGTGGGGGGATGTAGACTTGTGTGTGTGTGTGTGTGGCTAGAGAGAGAGAGAGAGAGAGAGAGAGAGAGAGAGAGAGAGTTTTGTTGTTAGAACTTAGATGGTCAATTAGTAATAAATCAGCCAACCATAATTATTGATTGGTCTTCACGGAGACTATCTGAAAAATATTACTATATATGATATTAATCCAGATTATGAAATAGATTCATCACTCAAAGTAGAAAAACTTCACTATCACAAACATGGAAAATATATAGCTGATTTATTTTTCAACAAGTCGGAGAATAAAAACACAAGATTTATACCATAAATATGGCAGGTAATAACAGGTATCTCATTGTGGGGAAATGGTGCTTCTTTATGTAAAAGACTTGCGGCAAACAGATGAAAGACATAAGAAGAAGAAGAAAAAACACATTTAGAAATTGAATGTCAGAACTTACACCACTTATGGCGCCATTTCCCACAAGTTGATTCTGCTGGTCAAAGCCTGAAACTTTGTCTGGTACCCAGAACCCCCCACCAAAAGAAAAAAAGAAGAGAGAATAATCGTTAATGCTTTCCTCATTCTGGTTCTAGCAATAATTATTATCTAGTCACTTACCTCCTTTGGAATCATATGTAACCAAAAGCTCATCCCATTCAAGTGTATTGATATCATGGAGCCTTTGTTCATGATTATTAACATTCAAACCGATACCAGGCTCTGTTAATGATCAAAGAATCAAGGGTGAAGATCTTCTAGTATCCCATTTTCAAGAATAAAGATAGGAAAATAAGTAACAATCTTTACTATACTAGAAAAACAAATTATAATAGTGAAGTGCTGAAAAGGTAAATTTATTTCTTCTAACTTGCTACTCAAAATTCCATTAATGGTTTGCTGAAATAAAACAGAGTAACAATTCCAAAACAAAAATACTATGCAAGTCAACTTGCAGAAAATTCATCTATAGTCACCTAAAAGTTCATTTGCACCACCATAATATGAATTGTTAGCCCCGGAGTCAAGTTCTTCTGATAGACGCCAAGGAGCAGATGGGTCTGAGATAGAACTAGAATTGGAATTGGAATTCACAGGTGTGGCTGGAGAACCCTGCAACTGTATTATAAACCAACAACACCCAATATAAGGTCAGAAGCTAGCCGATTACTGAAAAGAATGGCACAAAGCATTTATTTTAGAGATTGCTAGGTTCTGCCACTTATGCATGAAGGTGTACCACGTTCTCACTTTTTTATCATTAAAAAAGTAAAAAATAAAAATAAAAGACAGGCATCTCCTATGGCAATTTGTCAGAAGCACTACTCCATAAAGTTCCTTACTGGAATGGATGACACTCTTGCTAGTGTACAGTGTCTAAAAAAGTTATAATAAACTGCTTATGTTACGATTAAGTTAATTGTTTTAAAACAAGTGTAAACTCAAAATTGCTAAAAAATAAGAAAATAGTAGAGTTAATTATTCATGCCCTGATTAAATTTCTCAAAACTTTGTTCATCTAGAAGTATCAATGAAAGTAAAGAATAGTTGATGAGTAAAACAACCACCTCTTGTGTTTCACGGTAATGAACAAGGACTATGTGTTCTAGACTCCTGCAATACGATTAACAACAAAACTGTTGGTCAGAATACTGTATGAGAGAGAGAGAGAGAGAGAGCTGACTTTTAAAGAGAAAATGGTACAAAATTTAATAATGAATCGATGTAAAGTGTAATTATTACATACTTATCAAGCAGCCAATAACACCTCCGGACAAAGGTTGAGCTATCCTCGCCATGGGCATAGTATACATGAATCCTTTCTTCATTACCAACCTGAACCATAAAAAGAAATGACAAAAATATGTAGAAGTTATATATAACAATAATCATTCTGTGGAAAACTAAGCTACTTTTCTTGAGATTCTGATACTGTGTCATTCAATACTTATAGGATAAAAAAGCAACTACCAGCAACAAACACCTTTTCCTTACACAGTGTCACTGTGTCAGTCTATCACTTTTGCCTCTCAAGTCTCAATCAAAAAGACCACTTGGGAAACAATCAAGATGGTGCAACAGATTAACTGGTAAAACAATAGTTGCAGTAACTTAAATATCCAGAGATATGAAGGATGGTGCAAAAGAATTTCAACCAAGCTTTGATCAATGCAAGTGCGGAGTCAATAAAATCTGTTGCATTTTTTAGGCATCGTGTCCTTTGGAAAATTCCATGAATAATTAATCGACTTTGATGGGAATGTTTAAGTTATTCGGGGCCATCTGTTTTATTAAGTTGGGAGCATTTTGTATTCTATGAATTATAATTTTAGCAAAGAACAATCACAGGAGAAGTTTATTGTTGTCATGACGAACCTAAGAAAACAAGGCTAGAGCTGCAGGTAAAACACTACCAATACCAAAAAACATGTTCTTTTTTATTTTGGATACCCTGAAATCCACCAAACCCTTCAAGGACCCAGGATCGAAACGGGGGCCTCCTACCCAACCCTGCAATTTTTAGGAGGCAGGAACTCTCGCAAATAGCCAGGTAGGTACAATGAAAGGGATCCAAACTCCAGACCACATGGGAGTAAACCATGGGCCTGATGAATACTATTAACCCCTAGATGGTAATTCCAAAAGATATGTTGATGGCACGAATGAGGAGAAAAGGCAACATAAAGAAAAAACTCACTTTCAAGTGTTCATGAGCTTCTTTGACTGTCTTCCCATCTTTTTTCTTTTTCCAGTTATGACCGTCTTTCCTGAAGTTTCTAAGCATCTTACGGTCAAACAATACAATGGTGCCACCTGTTACATTAAAAAAATAGTAAACAACAGCTTCAGTATTACATGATTTCCTGTCAAAGTTAACACTGGAAGAAGTAGATTGTGCACGCAAAGTTGACACAAGAAATTTGTTTCTCTCTTACTAATTGATATAACTTCAACTCATGATAATGATTGCATACTGACCAATAAAAGTGCCACAACTGCCTGCCCTCAATGCAAATCTAAATACTTATAAATGCATTTGATCTCAAGATATACATGTAGATGGTGTACTGATAATTCACCCAGCTTCACTACAGAGAGTTGATACTTTTAATCATGCTTTAAAAAAAGAAAAAGAAAAAAGGCACTTGGATTTGAACTAATCTGTTGAAACATTTTCAAGGAGATATGGGAAGGCTACTACTAACATAGTTGTAAGTTTCATCATGATGAATGAATGATATTACGAGACGTTGGTCAAATCAGATCAGAATGAATTTGGGGTTGGAAACTGGAACACTATAGTTAACCATAAACTATAACCAGGGTACAACTAAATGTAACAGAAACTTTACTTTGGGGCAAGTTCACTGGCTTGACATTGATGGTGAAATACTTGTAATTATAAAGTATTGCATGAATTTCGTTTGGGCGGAGCCATCGTCCTTTGGCTTCCTCCATCATAGTGTCAACATCCAAATCTGTGCACAGAACAAGAAACCAATTACAAGAAAAATAAGCCACAGAACTTACACCCCGATTCATAATGTAATCAATATCATCATACGAAGCCATGAATTCCGATAAAGAATCCTAACACATGGTTAGCGCTGCAACAAGAACCAAAAGAGGCATGCAAAAAAAAGAAAACACAAGAATTCAAAAAACCCAAAACCAAGTCTAATCAAGTCATCAGAACAGCATCACCATACTATCTTATCTATCACATTCTACCAACACGATACACCTTTCGCACCTACACAACTAGTTTTTATAGCATCCATACAAACGAATTTCACTGAAGGCACTTCAAAATCCAATCTTCCTTGCTCTTGCCTCCATTTGAACACTTAAAAAAAAAATCACTAAACTAAAACCGATCATCCATTACTGAAACCAATCATTTTCCAAAATATAATACCAAATTCCACACACACATACCTACACAACTAGTTTTTTTAGCATCCATACAAACGAATTTCACTGAAGGCACTTCAAAATCCAATCTTCCTTGCTCTTGCTTCCATTTGAACACTTAAAAAAAAAAATCACTAAACTAAAACCGATCATCCATTACTGAAACCAATCATTTTCCAAAATATAATACCAAATTCCACACACACAGAGAACAAAGTACCAATCTTTATTCTTCAAAAGAAAAATACACCTCCATCCGTACCTTGCATTGTATGAAATCCATGAATCTCAGCACCCACGAGCGGTTTGTCCATCTCCTCAAAGTTCAAAACTTTTCCCAGCAATTCTCTCACTCAAACCCTAAACCCATAAACACCTTCACCAAAAAAACAAAAATCAACAATAATTTCTCAAAAATCCAAACTTTATATATGGGCATGAATCATATTTCATATTGGAAAAGATCGCAATCAAACACAGACATCAAAGGGGTTCTGACACTAGAAATTACCTGACGAAAAACGGAGGTCTAGATAGAGAAACTGAGAGAGAGAGAGAGAGCTGTGAGAGTGACTTCACCAGAAAAAAAAAAATCACCAATAATTTCTCAAAAATCCAAACTTTATATATATGGGCATGAATCATATTTCATATTGGAAAAGATCGCAATCAAACACAGACATCAAAGGGGTTCTGACACTAGAAATTACTTGACGAAAAACGGAGGTCTAGATAGAGAAACTGAGAGAGAGAGAGAGCTGTGAGAGTGCAGCCTCTATGATTATTTCTTAGCAAACGAAGCCAAGGAAATGACTCAATGAGTAGGAGCTTGACTCAATAAACAATTGCAAAGGAGAACAAGTCTTGAATTCAACAGACCAATAAAGGCCGAGACTTTTTGCCTTTCGCCTTATTTTAACGTCTTGTTAAATAGAGGGCAGATGTTCACCGTTCACAGTTCACGACAGGGCAGATCGGGTTGGTCAATGTCATTCAACAACGCCGTTCTCTCTACCGCGTTACAGGATAGCAATCCTACGGTGGCGGATAATGACCGTCCGAGGTGGCGGATTGTCTCTGAAACACGTGTATGTTCGTTCATATGGCGTTATTTCTCTTGTATTGAATTCTCTACTGCTTTTATTCAGACTTCCTAAATTGTTATATGAACATCTTAATTTTTTGGTAATTTATAAAATCCTGTTGTACCCTTTATATAAAAAAAAAAAAACAGTGAATCCTTTGCTGAGAAGATCTAGAGAGAAGGGAATGGGCGAAGGAGATCATTTGGTTCTTTAATAGAGAATATACATAGAAGAAAGGATAAAGATAGCAAAAGCATAATACTTATGACGAGAGGTGGTGTTGCTCATCTGATTGATAAAGAAGTTACTATTGCAATACATTCACAAAATGAATATCCATTCAATTTTCACTTTGAAGCTAACATGTTTTTCATGTTTTGGTTTAATTATGTCACCAATAACAATGTCTGATGATAATTTTAATTTGACCCAATTCTTTCTACGATATAAATGGTTGATTAGATCAATAGCTGTGCAAGTTTAATCTAATCATGGTTTTTCTTCTAGCAGAGAAGGCAAAAGGTTCAATATTTTAATGTTTCAATGAGTTGTGAACAAATGCAATTCAAATTTTACACCTCCTTAATTTTTTCAAAATGCCCACCGTTTAATAAAATCAATAAAAGCTTCTTTTTTTTTTTCAAGTTCTATTCATATCTCCAAAATCTTCCCTTTTTTTATTATTATTGATATATATCTCAAATTATTCCTCATAAATAATCAAATTATTTGACATAATACAAGACCATAATCTCGAATACATGGATACAAGACCATTATTTGATGTAGCAATGAACTCACTAAACTATGACAACAGTAGCATACAAGACTATTTTCTATGGAGAGTTTCTATTGGAACCTCTTAATCTACTTACTAGTTACTAGATCTCTCTCATTTTAACATTTTTTAATTATTCAATGACATATTTATCCTTATACAAAAAGACTGTTACAGACAACAAATTAATAAGAAAAATATAATAATGGAAACACATTTATAGTACTTTAATTATTCATTTCCATTTTAGTTCTCATTTCATAATTCTCATTTTCTTTATTTATAAAAGCTTTTGAAGAAGAAATAATAAAGAGAAAGTGCATTCAAAATTACTTGGCGAATTATATAAAAATCAAAATATGATGAAAGAGAGAAAAAAAAATAGACAAAGGTCTTTATCTTGAGAATCATGAAACATGAGATAGAGAGCCCTCATGTAAACTAACCAAATAAGTTTGTGTATAAGAGAAAAATAAATAATAAAAGAACAGAGCATGAACAAAGTTAATATTGCAACCTATCTAAAATCCAGCATGCAACCATAAAAACTAAGCTTTGAAAATCCATAATTAAGCATGAAATAGTAGGCTTGAAAAACCCCTAATAAATGTATGTTAATTAGTTACACTATCTTTTTTCAATAAATTCTCAGAATTTTTTTTTTTTTTAACAATATCAAGTTTCTTTAACAAATAATTATGGGAGCATTAAAACTCATCTTTAATGCTCCAAAATATTTTATTTTATGAGTAAGGGTAAGTTAGGTATTTAAAAGAGGTTTAATTAGTAAATTTTACTCTTTAAAAAGAAAATAGAAGGTGTAAAGAGATGAGAGGTCAAATTAGCAAATATAGAGGGTCCCGATAGAAAAACTCTAGAGTGAAATCCTTTGATTCTCTTTAAAAAAGTGAATTGGGCGTAGGAGTGAAATCTTTTGAGTTCGAGTCACCATGGGAGTAGGATTGAAATCCTTTAATTCTCTTTAAAAAAGTAAAAACAAAAATATGATTACAGAAAAAATATGAGAACCAAACAAAAAAACAGATTATGTTACTCCTACTCGCATTTCTATAAAGAAAGAGCCATGAGGATCCTTCATTTCCCTCCCTGCAGCATCCACTGCTAATCTTCATCAATACTAAAATTATTATGATAACTTATTGACTTCGACATAGTCTTCACCTTCTTCAACAGCTCTTGGTCTAATGGGAGCTGCTTGAACCCAGCCCTCACATTCCTGACTTGACACTTTTGATATATCTCAGGCCTTTAAACTATTTCTAGTCCCTCATACGCCACTACATATTCATTATGTCTCTATCATGTCCTACTCTTTCGAAAAACAGATGTTGCCAATCCTCAAAAGGAATGGTGGCCTCAAAAACATAAAAAAATGAATCGAAGTGGAAGAGTGCCTGTTTGAATTGTGTGAGAAAGAATGGTAAATAGTATGCAAGTCTTTTTCAATAATTCGATCTCAAAGTTAAAAGTTTCAATAATTTGCCTCCTTGGGCATTTGCAAGTCTTTTTCTCTAGCATTATTGTTTTTTCTTTGTAACTCCTTGATGGGGCTCTCTTCCTTCATTTTTCTTCCATGACCAATATATTCCTTTAAGTATAATTTTATGTTAGAAAATATGATGTCAAAGGCCTTCATCAATGTATATTTAGGGGTTTACGTTGGAGGAGAAAGTTTTATCCAAGTTGAAGACTATTATAGTTCATAGAGGTAAAAAGAGACTTATTATTTTGGGTTTTTGTCTATTTACCCCATTTTTAAAGATTTTTTTCCCACTTACCCCATTAAGTTTTTTTAATTCTCTCTTACCAAAAACACTCTAAGGAGGTCTTCCTTAATACCCCATTAAGATTTTTTTTTGGTTTTTTAATTTTTTTTTAATACCATTTTACCCTCACCCCTTTGTTACTTAGAGAGAAAGAGAGAGAGAGAGAGAAACCATAAAGACTTCGCCGGAGTCCCGTCACCGGCTGCCAGATTCCTGCCAACTTCTCTCGATTCCGGTCACCGGCCGCTAGATTCCGGCCAACTTTTGCCGGATTTCGGTCATCGGCTGCCGCCCACCTAAATTTGCTGAAAATCTCACTGAAAATGTTTTTTTTGCCCCCAATAGACATCTATTGCCCCCTAATAGAGGTATATTGCCCCTAATAGGCGTCTATTACCCCCCAATAGACTACTATCAGCCATGTATTGCTCCCCAATAGACGTCTATTGTCCCCTAATAGGACTTTTAGTCGCCAAAATAGAAACTAATCTTCCTAAATTTAGACAAATACAACTTTGATGACGGAAAAAAAAACAAGGAGATTATATCAATTCAAAACGTCTATTGCCTTCCAATAGAGGGGTAATAAACCTCTATTGCCCCGCAATAGACATTCAAAACTTTTTTTTTCCTTTTCTTCTGTCACGTTACTTAAAAAAAAAAAAAAATCTGTTCTGATCTGATTTGGGCACCAAGAAAATGATATGGGCACCCAATCTTCTTCTTCCCCGATTGACTGGAACCCTCTTTTCTTGCTGTACCAAATCCCCCAGTCTATCGAAAACCATACTCTTCGTTTCGGCCTCACCTTCTAAAGCACCGGACGTTCGTCCACGACTCCTCCTCTGGCGCTGAAAGGATCGAATTGGAAACGAGGCCTGAATCGAATTCGATTTGGCCGGTCACTGAAATAAATCTGAACTTGCCGGAGCCCGAGGCTGAAATGACGGTGGTTGTTGGTTCTGCAAAACGGAGCTGACGCCCTCGTCGGATCGGGTCTTCGGGTCGAGCAGTGGAAATCGATCTCATCAAAGCCGGTGATGACCTCCTTAACGATGTAGCGAGTTGGACAAATCCTTGCCGCAGTTCTGCAAATCGTCCGGTCCAAATCAGACGGCATCGAACAGTGTAGAGCCATGGGTCTTCTACGTCACCTCCGCGGTTGAAATAGTCGCCGTCCAGGAAGAATAGATTTCCATGTCACCGTGAAATTTTCTCCAGTGAAGGTGGTTGGTGACCTGTACGTGATTATGGAGAGAGAGAGAGAGAGAGAGAGAGAATGGCATAAAATGAAGTTGTTTAATTAGATTGAGGGCATATTTGTCATTGTACTCTGAATTGGGTTGATGAGAATAAAAATATGTTACTGGGGTAAGTGGGAAAAGTTTGGCTCATTTTTGGTGCTTTGAATGGCATAAAATGAAGTTGTTTAATTAGACTGAGGGCATATTTGTTATTGTACTCTGAATTGGGTTGATGAGAATAAAAATATGTTACTGGGGTAAGTGGGAAAAGTTTGGCTCATTTTTGGTGCTTTTGGGCAAGGTCCCTATTATTTCTTTATTTCTTTTGTGTCTTTATTGGTAATTTATCATGAGTTGACAAAGTCAATTATTATTTGGAAAAAGAAAGAGATCAAAATGCTAATTTTAGAGGTATATATGAATAGAAACTCCCAAAATTTAAAGAAGTAGATGATAGTTTAAGATTTTTCACTAATCATACATGCATCGCATGTGTATAAGGTTAGTATTAATAATCACTTTAAGTGGCCTAGTCACTTAGTGGTTCTTGCTTAGTTGGGTGTGTTCCCCAACCTAGGTTCGAACCCCGAAGCTATCAAAGTGGCTAGGCATTGTGCTGCAATGCACAATTGGAGCATTCCACATGTGCCGAAGGAGTTTATTTTGGGCCTATAAAGCCTTCGGGTTCCTATTGACAAAGTCAAACAAAAAAAAAAAAACAGTTAGTATTAATAGTGATCGGATTATTTCCTCTCATTTTTCTTTATGTATATCATATACACGTGTGCTATGAATTTGTTGCCCGTGGCGCCGGCGTGATCCACGGCTGCATGGTAGTCCCCGTGGGCTTTGAATTGTGAAAGGGTATTGATGACTTTATTACGTAGACACTAGACAGTACAACGTGCCGACAATCCGATGGCGCCGTCGTGTCTCTTCTTTTGACCATGAAATCTGAAAACGAGGAAGTAGACGATCAGGTCGCCGTTCCCACCTTAAAAACGAGGGCTGTGTCTAACCAACTCTCGAGCTGTTTCTTTCACACTGACCGACGCCGTATTAAGGGCAGCATCAACCCCATTCATGGTGATTGTCCTGTCACTCCTGTATACTAGGTTTAGGTTAGATCTCGTTGTCTGCTTGTCACGACTCACGACAGTAGTGGGTTCATCCGGTACGAAGTTCACTGGCGATGAGCAGTGATGAAAAGTAAGCTAAACGTGATGACCCTTCTTCGACCACGGACACCGATCAGATTCTCTCTATTCGGAATCACTCACTTTCAGAGAATAGGGAAGAAGAGACATGGATGGATTGTTGTTTCCATATACCATTTCACACCTGTAATTAGGGACCCATATTCAGCTGGACTTTCTTCACCATCATGTCTATCTCTTTCTGTGTTTCTTCGGGCCATTGGTCACCGGCCAACACAATCAGTCATTCAGTCCATGGCATGATGATACTGGCCGACTTTCCAATGCTTTAAACAAGCAACACAAAAAGGCCAAAACACAATGATTAAGAGGGAAAGCCCATCTCAGTTTTCATAAAATTACATGGTTAGCATGACGACAGTCATGACACAAACTGATGGCGAGTGGCTGTGTAGTGATCAATGTTTACTTACTAATAGTCTGATGTGGTCCTTTGTTTTGGGAAATGATTGTAGCGACTTAATTGGCACAATCCAGAAACAATCCAGTTAGTTTGTTTTAAAATACAACCCGTAAACATCTTGTAAGCAATTACATCATATAAATGAATAATTACGGTAAAAATAAACATCCAGCTAACATTCTTTGGTGTTGCTGCTCTAAACGACTATTTGTTGTTGCTGGACCGTGTGGTCTCTCCTTCAAGCGCAGTGCTCTCTTTTTCAAAGATGAAAATTTAGGGCTTGTTCGGTAACGTTTTTAAAACTGATTTTTCAAAAACCAATTTTGAAAATAAAAAAAAGAAAACAAGATTGGATTTTTGAGATCCGAAAATGTGTCCGGTAGCTTATTCCGAAAACAATTTTCAAAAACGAGAGAAGATGGCGACTAGAGATGAGAGAGAGACCTGAGAAGAAGAGAGCGACGTGAGAATATGGAAGAAGAGAGCACGTTCTTTTTTTTCTTTGTTTTAGAAAATATATCTCCGTGTATTTTAGAAAATGAAAATGTGAAAACGTCTATTTGTCGTTTTCTTGTTTTACGAGTAAAATAAAAAATTATTTTCAAAAATTATTTTCTGCATTTTTGAAAACAGACCAACAAACGCATTTTCAAGCCATTTTCATTTTATAAAATGAAAAAGATAACTTGAAAACGTTACCGAACACCACCTTAGTCTTTCTATCTTCATTATTTTTTCTCTCACTCTCTCTCTCTCTCCCTCTCCTCATTGTACTATGGTACTATTAGGGGTAAAATGTTGTACCCCATTTCTTTTTTACTTTTCTTTCATTATTAATGTTTGGACCCAAAATGAGCATTTTGGCCTGACAAGGCATGTGTTGGAGAAATTGAGCCAATGTCAGTGGCTCAAGCTATATATTGTCGACAAGTTTGAAATATATTATTTAGAGGTTAAATAAAGCCTACTATGGAGAATTATGCGAGCTGTAAGAAAAGGAAATGATGGAAGCATGGAAATGAAAGTCAACTTTAGCACATTTTCTTACTTCGGCTAGGAGAAACCGAGCTAAACAAGGAAAGAGGGGCGGAAGACTAACCAAACAAGATTCAAATAAGTTGAAACTTTCCAGATTAATACTAGACATCCCAAGGATAATTTCTTATGAAGAGTGCAAGATCTAGTTTTAAGTGGAAAGCCTTCAAACAATCAGCCCAATTTTCTACAGAAGCAAAACTGGAAAACTGGACCTGTAAGAGGTCCAGCAGCGTTTTTGGCCCAACCACTATACTAAAAGCTCTGAAATTTTACCAGGATGATCTACACTCATAGTGGAACATTTCTTATGAAGAAGTCACGGTCAAAATCTGAATTCTTGATGGAGATATAATTGAAGGAATAAAGGAGCCGAAAGTGCTTCATTCTCTCCAAAATTCATCATTCCTTATCTCCAATTATGCTTCTTTATCTCTTTATCTCCAAAATTCATCATTTCTTATCTCCAATTAATGCTCCACT
>BDJD01003855.1:52729-76616 GCA_002564525.1 Rosa multiflora
AAATATATATATATATATTAAAAAAAAACTGAAAAGATATGGCAAAATTGAAGGAAAAAAAAAGAAAGAAAGATAGATTCTAATTTTAGTTAAAAGTTGGGGGCAAAACCGTCATTCCACTGTTACATGAACAGTGATGAACAGTGGATCTGCTGGGAGGCAGAAGGGAGGAAGATTGAGGCAAAAAAGACAGTGGCAGAGTCGTAAAAAACAATTCAAATGAGGGCAAAATTGTCTTTTTAATAATGAACAGTGATTAATGGCAGTTTCGTAGTTTTTCATAAATTTGAGGGGTAAAATCGACAGTTCACTGTGCTTAGCACAGTGTAACAGTGCATCCACGCTTTATATATGTATAATATGACCTGGTGGAGTTGTGATGGCGTGGTCGCAGTCTTTGTGGCGTGGTGGTGGAGGCGGACAGCAGGTCGCGACGGTGGTGGGGTGCGCACTTATGCTAGGAGATGGTGAATTGGGATGGGATTTAGCTCTGGGCTATCTTCCCTTTGGGCCTTGTGAGCTGTTAATTAATTTTTTTTTTCTTTATTTAGGGAACCCTATGTTAGTAATTTAGTCTAGTTTCAATAATTCTCTAGTGTTTAGAGACCTATGCACTTGTAGATGCTTTTCGCAAATTTTCTGGAGTAGTATCGAAGGAGAGACCTGTTTTTCAATGTTTCTGATATATAATGAGCGGACCTGTTCCAAGTACCACTGTGGGTACACATCTTCTTTTGTAATGGTATGTAATGGTCATTCTATTTGTCTGTCTGTAGATAGCAACATCACGGTATGTAATGGTCATTCTATTTTGAGATGAATGATATTACCACTATTATGGGTTTGATTCAAAAAAAAAAAAAAACTAAAAACTATATCACAAACTATGAAACCTAGCGCTGAAAATGAGAGCAATTAAATCACTCGAACACTTAGCATCCTCTACACCATTCGTTCATCTCGCCGACTGAGCGCGACAGATTGACTTCATCCTCGTGAGAGATGGTGGACTACGTACATTGTGTCCCTAATGTGGGCAGCCTTGCGGCCATCGTTGCTTAATGAGGTGCAGGTTATGGTTCTGGATCGATTGGTATCATCCCAATCATAAGGATTAGCTTATCGGAATTTGGGCTGGTTTGCTATTGCTGGGGTTGATAGCGGTGTTCTAGGGAGGCGGTTGGCTTATGAAGATGCGTTGGGTTGATTTGTTTAAAGGCAAGATTGCATTGATGTAGATGATGTCTGAGTTATAAAAAGAGGATTGAGTGGGCACCGGTCAACAATCACAATTAGGTACCTTGCAGTGGATAGGTGTCCAAATCGAAATGCAGTGGTTGCCAAATTTTTGGGCTGTTTTAGGGCTCATTTGGTGGGCCTAATCTCTCTATGGATCTGGATTTGGGACTTAGGAGATTATTTGCTTATTATTTTCCTCAATTTTGCTATTATTGTTTCTTGTGGGTGTGTTGCGTTTACTTTCAGGTAGATTTCTACATTATATTAAAAGTCTTAGTATAATCACTCTGTGAGTACCACAATACTTGTTTTGGCAAGCAATGTTCTTTATGTTGGGACGAGCCTAGTTTTGATTGGTCTACCGCTAGTTTCCTGCATGCTCGAATTACAAATTATAATGGTTTGATCTACAAATTTAAAGGTCGTGATTTATTGTTGGTAATTATTTTGAGGAGTTTGAGACTTTATTTTCAGTTTTTGCTAGTTTCTCTACAAATGTTTTCATAGCAGTGTTTTAATGCACAAGAACAACTTGTTGGTGTAGTACACCTTCTCGTTTGCTCTAGGGTCAAGCTGATTTTGGCCTTTATATGCTCCCATTTTTATCCTGGACACTCTTTTGAGCGATTTCTATTCTCTTAATATATATATATATATATGACTTAATTAAAGTACATAAACCTCTTATATCTGCACTCTGATAATCAATTTACACTACTCTCTTTTTTTAAGGGTAAACCGGTTCATTGAAAAATGAAAACAAGTTGAAGGTTGGAATAATACACACACCAATACACGTACATGACATAGGGTTACACCTACATTGGCACACACACTACTCCACATGACATTAGAGCACGAAGTCTAAAACTAACAAACGAACTTCTCCCTTAAAGAAAAGGGAAGAAAATTCATATGGTACCTGAACTATCGTCTATTGCATTTTTTGGTACCTTAACTTTTAAAACTACTATACTAAAGCACCGTTTCCCCATATGGCACTTCTATCCATTCTGCCATTAAGTTTGCTTACGTGGTGCAAACGTGTCCATATTGCCGTTAGGGGAAAATCCTCATATGATACCTGGACTATCGTCTATTGCATTTTTTGGTACCTTAACTTTTAAAACTATCGTAATGGTACCTGAACTAAAGTACAGTTTCTCTATTTTTCAAAAACGATATATTTTCTCCTATATCCCCGACATTTCTAATATCTCACTTTTTTCAAAGTTCCGATAGATATGTAGATATAGATATTTTAATCATTGGTTGTGAATTATCAATTATATTAATTTCAACTACATGAAACTATTTTTGAATTTTTTTATTAGGGAGGACATTCATCTTAAAAAAAAAAGGACGTAGAAAAATGGCAGTATAGAATTGATTGTCTTCCCCTATCAATTAGAACAGAGCAGGGTAAGATTTTTAGGCTTACTGAAATTTAGAGAGAAAATGTATGTATTTTGGCGGATGATATTTTTTCTCCTATATCCCTGATATATCCCCGACAGTTCCGAAATCTCACTTTTTTCAATGTTTTGATAGATATGTATAGTAGATAGAAATATTTTAATCCTTGGTTGTGAATTATCAATTATATTTCAGCTACGTGAAATTATTTTTGAATTTGTTATGGCAGAATGGATGGAAGTACCATATAGGGAAACTGTGCTTTAGTTCAGGTACCATCAGAATAGTTTTAAAAGTTAAGGTACCAAAAAATGCAATAGACGATAGTCAAGGTACCATATGAGGATTTTCCCTAACTTGTAATATGGACACGTTGGCACCACGTAAGCAAACTTAACGGCATAATGGATGGAAGTACCATATTGGGAAACGGTGCTTTAGTTTAGGTTCAGGGTAGTTTTAAAAGTTAAAGTTCAAAAAAATGCAATGGACGATAGTCCAGGTAGTATATGAGGATTTTTCCCTAAAGAAAAATATAGGTTGTTACTTAATTCACACCGAGCACGTAATTGTAGTATGCAAACTAAGCAACACTTCTAAAAAAGCTCATAGAATATCTTCAGCTAGGCTAGATTAGACCACTTCAACCAAACCCTAAACAAGAACAATCTCCTTCCCCTTAGAGTTGGAGGTCCCATCATCACCAGAAAAGCTAAAAACCAGCTCTTCGGCCTTCTTGGGCGACCCCTTCTTCTTCATAGCCCCAATAGCCCCAGTCAACAAAATAAAGTTGATTAATTGTGCTGAAGATACAAAATGTATACATATTATACGTATATTTTTTTATTATCCAAAACATAAAAATCTTTTTCGGGCTCATATAAATTCTGGCCCAGCCGAAGACCTCAAGCCTCACTTCGATCCGGCTCTAGAGCTAGTTAGTTCATTCACTGTACGTATAATTCTTTAAATTCCATCAAACATGCAGTATGCAACTTTAAGCTTCATATAAATTGAGATTGTCACGACAGACCCAATTTATTTTACTTTATCTTTTTTGCGGTTACAACCAATTCCACTATTTCAACTTGAACCCAACTTAAAGACATATAGTTGCTGTGGCTTTCGGAATGCTTACGTTAACGTACACCTTAAGCTTTGATGTCATAAAAAAGGATAATTTCAAGGTTTCCCAAGACCAAAATCAGGAAATTAATCAGATGTTTAACGTGCTTAGCAAATAGAGATCCTTGGCGATCAAGTTAATTATGGCCTATAAATAGAGGCACGTAGCGCCATGCATATTCAGAAACAGTTAAGCCATTGATTGTATACGCTCCTTCTCGGAGCTCTCATCATGAATACAATACTAGTTCTCATGCTTTTTGTTGTTTCGGCATACCAAGTACATAACACCGCCGGTTGCGATGTTTCAAACGGGAGCTGGGTTTATGATGACTCATATCCTCTCTATAACGCATCTAGCTGCTCCTTCATACTGAAAGCATTTGATTGTGTAGGTAATGGCCGCCCGGACAAAGATTATCTCAAATACAGATGGCAACCATCTGAGTGCAACTTACCGACTTTTAACGGCACTGATCTTCTAATGAGGTTCAAAGGGAAGAGCATCATGTTTGTCGGAGACTCGCTGAGTTCGAACCAATGGCAGTCACTAGCTTGCATGGTGTACACATCTATTACTCCACAGCCCAACTACACTTTGTTCAGGCAAGGCGAGCTCTCGACATTCGCGTTCCCGGAGTACAATGTCCAGCTCTTGTTCTCCCGGAATCCGCTTCTTGTGGATGTTGTTAGCACCAAGGTGGGACGAGTCCTTAAACTCGACTCCATCTCGCTCGAAAACCAGAAGCTGTGGAATGAAACCAGCGTAGTGATCTTTGACACGTGGCATTGGTGGCTTCACGTCGGAAGGAAGCAGCCATGGGATTTAATTCAGGTGGGGAACCAGACCTACGAGGACATGGATCGGTTGGTGGCATACGAAAAGGCTCTGAACACTTGGGCTAAGTGGGTGGACTCGAACGTGGACCTTGCAAAAACCAAGGTCTTCTTCCAAGGAGTCTCCCCTGACCACCAGAATGCATCAGACTGGACGCTAAACCCTAAATCCGAAGCGATGAACTGCACTGCAGAATCCGAACCACTCCCTGCAGGTTCGGAAAACCCTAGTGCACATCCGGCAGAGCAAGTAGCGGAGAAAGTACTACGTAGCATGTTGAAGCCAGCCAGTTTGCTAAATGTCACAACTCTTTCACATCTAAGAAAGGATGGGCATCCCTCTGTGTATGGGCTTGGTGGGAGTAGAGGCTTGGACTGCACGCATTGGTGCTTATCTGGTGTTCCTGATACTTGGAATGTGCTTCTCTATGCAGCTCTTACTGAAAGTTAAACTGATTAACTTTAGTTGTAATGTTGTATAGTCGTCAGGGATTCATCCAGTTAATATATCTGAGAAGTGTTCAAGTATATCTAGATTATGTGTCTGGCCCAAATTCTAGTTATTTGTCTAAGTTATTCACAGAAATATCTTATTCAATGTAATATCAATGTGGTGGGGTCTATGCATGGGGTGACAAAAAGAAAAAAAAATTAATTTAAGAGACCAATCAGAAATCACTACGAGTCACATGGGCTAATAATATCATTCCGAACCACCACGTGTACTATAGTCCAGGACCATGTAATAATTTCCCTTCCTGGTAAGACTCATATTCTCTATTTGTAATCCTCTATATAAAGATGTCTCTATTATCAATTAAAGACACAGTTTATTCTCTCCCAATTTCGATTCTCTAAAACAAGAAGTTAATTTTTACTTAACTTAATTATTAGTTTTACTTATTTGGTGGTTGAGGATGCATGAACCGCATTTATTCAATATATTATCTTAACCGACTAATGAAAGAGAGATATATATATATATATATATATATATATATATATATGTAGACATATATACACACACACGTGCTAATTTTCAGTGAATAAGTTGCGATGCTAAATCATACATACCTAACTTTTCTTTTGGACCCAAGCCTACCTACTATTGCAATTGAACCAGCTAGCTAGCAGCCTTATATTTTGTTTGATTGCATCCAATTATTGAAATACAATATATTTAGTATCAGTGAGAACTATATGCAGAACCTGCTCGTATAGGACAAGTTAATTAGCCAATTTGATTAGTCATTGAGATTTTCTTCATTCACATATCCGACAAACTCTCGAATGCTTGCACAAATGTTTGAAATTTTACACAATTATGGATAATGCAGAGCACCTGGATGCATTTTATAAAATTTTATAAATTGGAGCCTGGACTCAAAGTATCAAATTACACAAAAATCATCCCACTTATCTTAAGAGATTTTTATTCTCACCAACCCGTTTTAAAATAAAATGATGATATTACCCTCGATCCAATTAAAAAACTACCATCTACCACTCATCATCCTTCTCTCTCTCTCTCTCTCTCTCTCTCTCTCTCTCTCTCATCCCTCTCCGATCCGGCGATATCTCTCTCTCTCTGCAGACCAGCGGCAGCAGGAAGCGGAGTCCGATCATGTCCAATCCAAACGTCCGACCATGGCGGCGACTTGCAAGAACGGCAAACTGAAACTCGTTGTCGTCTCCGTTGCTCATTGTCACGCCCCTGATTTTTAACACAAATAAAAATCGATATATAATCTCATATTTATACATGCGCGATCGTTCAGCCATCAATACAAAATACATGGAGACATCTTCCCTTTACCGCAAGTACATATTGATGCCCTGAACCCACAATTTCAAATATTGACCCGCTCCACAGAGTCACATATTACACAACTTACGAATTAAATTGTCATCACAAAATAAAACGTAAATGCTCCTCATAGCTTACTATATAGCGAAAGTCATAACAATGGCAAAACCAACAAAATTCACTTCCTACCCGTTCAGCTGCCAACAAGCTATCTCGACTTCAGCCACGATTACCCTGACCTGCAGGATTAAACCCCCACACCATAGAATGGTGCACCGGGTTTCCACACAACAAACACAGTAAGCTTATGAAATCTCGTATGAGTAACTCATGAACATCAATCAACAACTTACACACATCAGCTTAAGGAAAATATGCAACCATGATTCCTTCTAACCTTCCATATCCTTTCCACAGAAAGGACAACATAAGTCACCGCTGTGACAATGTTCTATTTGCTAACTTAACCATCAATAAGTAATTCAAGTCTCATCTAGACAATAAAAGAAGAATACTCTCGGAACTCTTATTTAAACTACATACTTATGAGTCTCCAGCAACCTCGACCGTTACCCCCATAAGCTATAATGGCAGACAGACTATAGCCATACTGAAATAGTAACCACTCGTCCGGCCACGAACGTGATTACCTATTTTTTACCTTAGTCACCATCTGCGACATGTCACCATCTGTGACATGTGATTTTCAGACCCCGTCTGGTCTTAAAATCAACATTAAGGTCACCATTTGCGACCTGTCACCATCTGTGACATATGATATTCAGACCCCGTCTGGTCATAAAATCAAACATCAATGTCACCAACTGTGACATATGATCTCTAGACCCTGCCTAGTCTTAAAGTCAAACGTTAAGTAAGTCACACCCGACCTAAAAACGTTACAACATCTAGTTTCGGCTTTCCCCATCCATGCTCACCATCTGTGGCTCTTGGTACAAGGACCAATACATCTAAAATGAGTCACGCTTGACTCAAACATGTAACATCAAATTCACTATTTTTCAAACAATATAAAACATCTTTTTCCACAATATTGTTTCCTGAAAAGTCGCCTTCAACAATAATATGAACATCATCATGCATATTATTCATCACACATCATTCACAAGAATATATTTATTTCACGTAAATATATATATATATATATATATATATATACGTAGTCATTCGCTCAATAATGCCTACTAATACCAACTATAGTTTGTAGTTAAATAATTAACGCCAAAACAATAATGGTAATTTCGTTCATAAATGAACCTTGTGAGATTACATACCTTGAAACTCCCGCTGCGTCTTCAATATAGAGCAAAGCAGCCAATCCACAAAATAACCGTCCAAAATACTTCGTCAAGTACCTAATACATACAGTTCCAACTTAGTAATGATTCACATTTGATTTAAGTCTGAAATCTCTGTTTTGAACTAAAATCCCCAAAGTGGCGCCAATCGAGGCAAAACCACATCCGAGACCTTCCAAAGTCTTCAGAATACTTCCACGATCGATATGTCCAAACCACAAGTCGATCGGAAGCTCGAATCCTCACGGATCGAATAAAGCAACTGGTATGAAACCGTAAAAATCATAACAAATCCATACGAACTCCAAAATTTGCAAATTATATATTGAAATGCTCATATCAAATAGTAGAACGTATATAATATCAAAAATAGTTCCCTACATGGCCGGAAAGCCACAGGAACGCCGCCACAGGCGGTGGCGCACCGTCGCCGGCCAAAACTCAATATTTCACAAAACTCCCAACATCAAAGCTGTTCATCTAAGCATGCTTGTGAATTTTCGTAACTAGCTCGAAGTCAGAAAACAAGCAAAATGGGTCGAAAACTACCTCACAAGCTTTGGATTTTTACTCAATCAGAGTTGAACCGATTTTCACATAAATCGATCCAAACAAACACCATAGATAGATCTAGAAGGCTCCCACGAAGCCAAAGGAGGAAACTTGAAGCCGTGCCGTCACCGGAGCTACGTTTTCTGGTCGGGTCCGAAAACACCAAACTACAGCCCCTTTCTGCTCCGTACACGGTGGATATATATCGCCGCTAGAGGATGCCAGTATGCCACAGAGACGACCAGATGGAGAAGACGAATCAACAGACCAAGTTTCAAGGCCAGAGATTGCCGGAGCTACGAGTTCTGGCCGGATCGGATTGTCCGGATCAGGGTCGGGTCAGACGGAAGGTTTCATTTCTGAAGGAGTCGACAGAGAGAGAGAAAACAGAGAGAAAATGGCTTTCCGGAAATGGAAAGTGGAATTATGAATTCATTTTCTGATTTTTCATATTTATACTAAAACGGAAACTTCTTCCGATAGTCATAACTTTCTCATACGAACTCCACGAACTCCGATTGACTCGTTCTGCATGTCCACGAACTCGTATCGATGCGCTCTACAACTTTCGTGAAGGAAGTTTTCCGAGAATCCCAACGTATAAAAAGTCAAACTTCACACGACCCCTTAAATTGTGAAATTCGAATAATTACACGTACGAAAACCATTACACTTCACATACAACCTACGAATAAAGCACAATAACAATTATTCGTACAACTGGTCAATTATTAATTACCAAAATTAAATAACAGAAATCCAGGTCATCACACTCATCGCATCCACAGATTCGCCTTTGTCCTCCTAAAGCTGTTCTGGTGCTTCTGAGTAGCACACGAAGTTGTCCCCAGCATGATGCAGTTGCCGGAGCTTCCAACCGGCGGAGATGGTGTCGTCGAGGAGGAGGACAAGGTCGCTCAATCAGATCGAGTTTCGAGGAGGCTTTGGGCTCGAGCTCTCGAAGGACGTCAGCGACATCATCCATGACCCCTGCCTCGCCGGAAGACTACTTCCGGTCCCAGGTCTGCAGCCGGAAAGATGGGAGAAGAGGACATGGGTGCCTAGATCATTTTTGGGTGCCCAAATCAGATTTTTTTTTGGGGGACAAAAGGAAAGGAAAAAAAAAATTTAAATGTATATTAGGGGCCAATAGACGTCTATTGAAGGGCAGTAGACGTTTTTAAATTGATATAATCTCTTTGTTTTTTTGTCTAATTTTAGGAAAATTAGTTCTCATTCTGGCTACCAAAAGTTCTATTGGAGGGCAATGGGGAGCAATAAACGTCTATTGGGGCAATAAACCTTTCCAGCGACCTATGAAATCTCTGACAATCTCCGGCGAGGTTTTAGGAAAAATCCGGTAGGCGGCTGCCGGTGACAGGAATCTGGCGAAAGTTGGCCGGAATCCGGCGACTGGTGACGGGGTCCAGCGAAATCTCCTATGGTTTATCTCTCTAAGTAACAAAGGGGTGAGGGTAAAATGATATTAAAAAAAAAAAAAAAACTTAATGGGTTATTAGGGAAGACTTCCTTAGAGTGTTTTGGGTAAGAGGGAATTAAAAAAATTTAACGGGGTAAGTAGGAAAAAAAATCCCTAAAAATAGGGTAAATGGACAAAAACCCTTATGAATAATTATGAAAAAAGGTTTTTGTTCATTTACCCCATTTTTAGGGATTTTTTTCCCACTTACCCCATTAAATTTTTTTAATTCCCCCTTACCCAAAACATTATAAGAAAATCTTCCCTAATACCCCATTGACTTTTTTATTTTTGTTTATTTTTGAGGCAATTTTACCCTCACATCTTTATTACTTAGAGAGAGAAAAAGAAAATGGAAGAAAGAGAAACCATAGGAGACTTCGCCGGAACTTGGTCACCGGTCGTCGGAATCCGGCTAACTTTCTCCGGAATCCAGTCACCGGTCGCCGGAATCTAGTCATCGCTAGCCGGATCTCGCCGGAGGTCCACAAAGAGGTCGTCGGAGATCTCATAGGTCGCCGGAACGGTTTATTGCCCCCAATAGTCTATTGCTCCCAGTAGACGTGTATTACCCCCCAATAGAGGGACAATAAACCTTTATTGCCCTCCAATAGACGTCTATTGCTCCCTAATAGAGCTTTCAGTAGCTGTAATGAGAACTAATCTCCCTAATTTTAGATAAATAAAACTTTGATTAAAGAAAAAAAACGAGGAGATTACATCAATTCAAAACGTCTATTGCCCCCCAATAGGGGTCTGTTGCCCTCCCAATAGACCTTTAACAAACCTCTATTGCCCCAATAGAACCCTTTTTTTTTCCTTCAGGGAATTCTGCCCCCATTTTACCCCAAAAAAAAAGGCAAAGGAAAGAAATAAATTGATTTGTGACCCCAATAAAACATTTTTTTTCTTTTTTCTTGCATTATAGGCCTTCTGCCCCCATTTACTAAAAAAAAAAAAAAATCAGAACGACGTCGTCCAACAGAATGATGTCGTTCGATCCCTGACGGCAAAGCCTTGTGAAGTTGCGCGTGGAGCAGAAGCATCTCGAACCCAGATTGACTTTGGCCTTGAATCAGAGCTTCCCTTGAACTCAAATTGACTCTGAAATCTTGACGAAATCCCGGCCTTTTGATTCGACCTCCGACGAGGCGTCCGGGTGGTGCAGCTTTGCCAAGCTCCTATACGCCGACTTGATCTTCGTCAGCGACGCATTGTTCTTCACCTGCAGAACCTCGTAGAGACTCGAGGATATGGCTAGATCAAATCAGATCAGAGAGAGAGAGAGAGAGAGAGAGAGAGAGAGAGAGAGAGAGAGAGAGGACATAGTGTCATGCTTTGTAATTCTTTAATTGGGTTGAGGGCAAAATGGTTATTTTCTATTAATTTGGGTCGGTGGGAATAAAAATATCTTGCTGTGGTAAGTGGGATAATTTTCCCTCATTTTGGTGCTTCTTTGGGTCAAAGACCCTATGAAAAAACACACCACTAAACACGTACACTTTAGATCTTTGTAAAATCAATTTTATTCGACAACGCGTTACCAAACGATTTGAATTGACGGTCACTAGTTTGTTTGAGAGGTAAAGTTCATGTCCCGCGTAATTAGATTAAATGTATTATTTATTTAAGGATTGGAAGATTTTAGACCATCTGCAATGGATTGGTCATTTGCCACCTGGAAGCCCAACAGCTATAAATGACACATGAGATTACCCTCCAAGCCATATGTCATTGCCACCGTGGATGACAATTTGGTTTCAAACTGTCAAATTTGACAGACCCAAATGAAACTATCTTTTCTTTTTTTATTGTTTATCTCTCGTTCTCCCACTTTCCCCCTCCTCTCTCTCTTCTTCCTACCCAAACCAAAAGCAAAAACTCAGTAGATCTGCAATTTTGGCATCACCACCGTTCTTCAGTGGGTCTTCGTTGAGCTAGGCATCAAACCCAGTCATCCAAGCCGAGCAATTTGGGAGTAGCAAAGGTCGCCATTTTTCGCCGACGGCGGGGCAAAACAGAGGTTGTGTATATATGTTAAACCAAAGGATGATGTATGTATAAATTAAGGCGAGGTGGGAGATCGATTTTGAGAACTAAAGAGGGAAAGAAATAAAGATTGAGTCATTGAGAGTATGTGGCTATCTGACCATCTCTGTTTGGGAGATATGGAGGTTTCATGGGACAAGTTTGTAATTATATTTTGGAGGAATTGAGGATTTTAGACCTTTGGAAGTTATGGGAATTCATGTGTTATTGTTTCTTGAAAGAAAATAAGAGAAATAAATGGGGAGACTTAAACAGAAGAAAGAAATCTACAGAAGATGAAGAGGAACTGAGAAACAGAAGGGGAAGAAGATAGAGAAGAAAGAGAAAAAGTTTTTCACTTTGTTATAAAATATTCTAAAAAAATAATAAAATAATATTTAAATTAGATCTATTTACTGGAGTAGAAGTATGTCAAAATTGACAATTGCCACCTCAACTTTCAAATTCAAATTTGACATAGGCATTTTAACTCAACCATCGGAGATGCTCTTACCTATCTTATTGCAATTTGCAGAATTGCACGTGCATTAAAGTGAAAGGAGCTGTTTTTGGGTCACACATACACATGTTGGGCCTAATATGATGGATCGACCTAACTATACTTCAAAATCTATGCCCAGAGTATAGCAAAAGCCCATCCAAAAGGAACAAGCAAAAGCCGTATGCCCGTATGTTAAACCCAGTCATCCAAGCCGAGCAATTTGGGAGTAGCAAAGGGCGCCATTTTTCGCCGACGGTGGGGCAAAACAGAGGTTGTGTATATATGTTAAACCAAAGGATGATGTATGTATAAATTAAGGCGAGGTGGGAGATCGATTTTGAGAACTAAAGAGGGAAAGAAATAAAGATTGAGTCATTGAGAGTATGTGGCTATCTGACCATCTCTGTTTGGGAGATATGGAGGTTTCATGGGACAAGTTTGTAATTATATTTTGGAGGAATTGAGGATTTTAGACCTTTGGAAGTTATGAGAATTCATGTGTTATTGTTTCTTGAAAGAAAATAAGAGAAATAAATGGGGAGACTTAAACAGAAGAAAGAAATCTACAGAAGATGAAGAGGAACTGAGAAACAGAAGGGGAAGAAGATAGAGAAGAAAGAGAAAAAGTTTTTCACTTTGTTATAAAATATTCTAAAAAAATAATAAAATAATATTTAAATTAGATCTATTTACTGGAGTAGAAGTATGTCAAAATTGACAATTGCCACCTCAACTTTCAAATTCAAATTTGACATAGGCATTTTAACTCAACCATCGGAGATGCTCTTACCTATCTTATTGCAATTTGCAGAATTGCACGTGCATTAAAGTGAAAGGAGCTGTTTTTGGGTCACACATACACATGTTGGGCCTAATATGATGGATCGACCTAACTATACTTCAAAATCTATGCCCAGAGTATAGCAAAAGCCCATCCAAAAGGAACATGCAAAAGCCGTATGCCCGTATCAAAAATGTACGAACAAGACAGTGTGGCAAAAGCCCATCTCATTCATCACTAGTAATCGAGTTATGCTTCCCTTGCACTCAAAGAAGGAATAAATTATAAGCAAGAAGCAGGTGGTGTGTGTTTCTGTGACAGTCTCCCCCCACCCTCATTTGTTACACAATCATTTTCTTTCCCTTTCACTCCCCCAAAACATTAATTTAAATCCCCCTCCACCTTCTCTTCATCCCACAACACAAACTCATTCCTCTTTGTAATTCTCATCCTTCCCAAAATGGAGGCCAAGTGGATTCTTGTGCTTTTCTCAATCATCCTCGTAGTGCAAAATGTGAATGGTGAAGATGAGTCATTATCATCGTCTGTGAAGCCATTGGTGAAGGTAGTAAAGGGCAAGAAGCTGTGTGACAAGGGTTGGGAGTGTAAGGGATGGTCTGCTTATTGTTGTAACCAAACCATTTCAGACTATTTTCAGTCTTACCAATTTGAGGACCTTTTCTCTAAGCGCAACTCGCCTGTGGCGCATGCAGTGGATTTCTGGGACTACCATTCTTTCATTACTGCTGCCGCTCAGTACCAGCCTCATGGCTTTGGTACCACAGGAGGCAAGTTCCAGGGGATGAAGGAAGTTGCGGCTTTTCTTGGCCATGTTGGCAGCAAAACTTCATGTAAGTGAAAAGTTTGAACCTTTTGGCTAGCTATCTGGGTTGATTTGACTGTAAGTATTTAACTTTTGGACTGCCTTTTTTTTTTTTGTTATAAAGTTAAATGTGGTTTTTATTTAAATTATGGAAATTTTTTTGTTTAGAGCACCAATAATGTAGATGAGGAGATTGAACAAATGAGATTTCATAGCTTAGTTTGAACTTGATTAGCCTTACCAGAACCTCAGGATAATAGTTTGCGTAAATTTTGTGCAATTTGTTGTCGTTGTTGCTGTTGTTTTCATTTCAGCTAATTATTGGTAGCAAAACTTGATGTGAGTGCCAAGTTTATATCCTGGTTGTTGTAGGTTGATTAGGTTGAAAGTTTAGGACTTATTTTTCTCTGGGGCATCATCTGGATCTTGGTTTAAAGTAGATCTGATTTGGCTGATGTCAGAATTTCTGGTTAACCATATTATAGACAAGTGGATAGCGTAGTTTGATTCTGAATAGGCATTGCTGTGTTATATATGAAGAAAAGGTGGATGATTGTGTATTTCGATTTCAGGTGGATATGGGGTAGCTACAGGAGGACCATTGGCTTGGGGTCTATGCTACAACAAGGAGATGAGTCCTGACAAGTTATACTGTGATGACTATTTCAAATACACTTATCCTTGTGCTCCTGGAGCTTCATACCACGGCCGTGGTGCCTTGCCACTCTACTGGTATATGCATATAATGCACCTTCCCCTGCCTTTTCATTCTTATAAGTCATAACTTTGTTGCTTCATTCCATGCCTCGTTATTTGTTGGAGATTTTGTTAGCTCCTGTGTAAGAAACATCAATTAGAGAAAAGAAAAATGGCACTTCCAATAGCTTGTTTGAAGCCATGTAACGCTCAACATCTTTTATTCCAGGAACTACAACTATGGAGAAGCAGGAGAAGCCCTGAAGGTGGACTTGTTGAACCATCCAGAATATATAGAACAGAATGCTACTCTGGCCTTTCAGGCTGCAATTTGGAGGTGGATGACTCCAGTGAAGAAGAACCAGCCTTCAGCCCATGAAGTCTTTGTTGGAAAGTGGAAACCTACCAAGAATGACACATTGGCCAAAAGGGTTCCTGGATTTGGCACAACCATAAATGTTCTCTATGGGGATCAAGCTTGTGGTCAAGGTGATGTTGACTCCATGAACAACCCTATCTCGCATTACCTGTATTACCTTGATCTTATTGGTGTTGGCCGAGAAGAGGCAGGTCCTCATGATGTGCTCAGCTGCGCTGAGCAAGAACCTTTCGAGCGTTCCTCTTCTACTTCATCATCTTCATCTTCTTGAACCTCATTTGTCGAGCTAATCCCCTGAAAATGCATATCAATAAGGACGGCATGTGTTTTGTTTTGAGAATATATGCATTAAAGAGCAAAGAATTAGGGGAGAAAAAAAAGTCAGATTTTATAGTCACTCTTATCTTTGTGTGAAGTTGTTGTAAACTGCCATTTGTTATAACCATGTAAGTTTTGTGATTTCTGGTCTTTACATTCTAAACTTGATATGCAATTCTTCAGTTTGAATTGTATGAACCATGCTATTGTTGTATATATGCACATTATATATTGATGAATCTTATGAGCCTTGTTGAGATATATAAGATCACCTTAACATACAATTGATAAATGTACTTAATTGCTTCAGGGTTTAGGGTTGTAAGAGTGAGAGTGCCTGGTTATTGTCAAACTTTGAGGGACTTAGGGTGTGTTTGCTATGGCTGTGCTTTAAAAAAAAAGTTGGCTTATGCTTATTTATGAGTATAAGTGGCTGAAAAGCAAAGCAGCTGAGTGTTTGGTAAACTGGCATTTTATAAGTGTTGTCAGTGGCAAAAGCAATGACAAAGTGTTTGATAAACTCAAAGCTGACGTGTGTTTTTTGTTTGTGGAATGACTAATTTAGACATGAAATATTATTTTGCCTTGATTGTTTGGTAATACAATGTTGTTCAAATGCTCTTGTTATCATTTTTTATCATTATTATGTCCTTATAAATTTTTGTTAACTTTCAATTTTTATAAATCATGGTGATCATATGATTATTATTGGACTCTTTTAAAAATAATTTATACAAATATATTAATAACATTAATGACAATCGGTTCCTGATTGGCATCAATTAACCACAAAAAATATGATCCTCGTAAATGATCCAACCCACTTTCTTCAATCAAATTGAAATATTCGCTGTCTTCGCTGTCAAATGTAGCCCAAACTTTAGTACCTATGACAAACATATGAATGCAAAAGAAAGTATGGCTGAGGATCCATTTTAACAGAGATAGATGAAGAGGTAAGAAACAGATGTATAGACAAAGGTAGGAGCACTACATTGATACAAATTTAGACTGCCTTCAATTATGCAAATATGGGGGAAGGGAGGGTGAAACAGGACGGCCACCAGGATGAATCCTATTATACATTGAGGAGAGAAACCATTGGTTTGCAATTGATACAGCTTTGATGTGATCTATGTCAGAAGATCAATACCTCTGCCTCCTCATTCTTGTTAGTCTTCACCTTACCATCTGTAAAACTTCTTAAAATGAAACCTTATAACAATTGAAGCAACTAAGGTTGTAATTCTGATAGATGTGTTGTTTCTTTTTTTAAACAGCCTTATGCAATTTGCAGAATTAGAGCCTTTGCACAATATGCTTCTGATCTCGATAAAGCTACCAGCCTGCTGCCACTGAGGTGCCTCAATATCATTTTTCGCCTAGGATAAATCATTCAGGTACGCCTTATAAGTTAGGATAAATCATTCAGGTAAGCTTCTTTGCTGGAGCCATGTTGTGCTGATCCACAGATCAATGCAGTCCATGACATTACATTCTTCTCTTGCAACAACTCAAAAACTTGTTCTGCTCCATTCAAAAACCCACATTTCGCATACATGCCGATCAAAACTATACAGAACTCCGCATTCATCTCCCACCGGTTACTGACAATAAACCCATGAACTGACAATTCAAGGCTGCCGATCTTATTTTCATAACAAGCCCAACCATTTACTTATGCTCATGGTAGGAGACAGATTGTCAGCAGAAAACTTACTTGAGTATCAATGTTGCATATGATCCTCGTAAATTCTTATTTGGAGATGAATAAAAGCTACAATACACATCTAGAATCTGCAAATAACAGCATATGATAACAGTTGCTAAGAAAAAAAAAAAACTGAAATCATCATAAGTCATGCAATACCAAGTGAAACACACAAGTCATGCAAACTTCATGCCAGTAACCATTCAATGTTTTCATTCCAATCTGTTGTATTTGGGATGCTAGCAGAATATATCAATGTCCTATACAGAAGGTAAATATGCCACATGTCAAGATAATCCTCTTCATTTTATAAAGAGCCCATCATTTGATTTGTGTCAAGTGGTATTTAACAAGGTAAACAAGAACCAATTTGAACCACCAGCCACCTGCTCAACTTCCAACAGACACACACACACACACACACAATTTCTATCCACTTATTCAAAAGATGAATGCTGCAACCTTTAAAAACTTATGCATTTTAGGCTCGTCCTCAATTCATCAACCACTGACCAGTATTGAGCATTGATACCCTTTAAAGTGAAGGTGGAAGGATTCTCTTCAACCTCCTTGGATTATTAATTAAAGAAAGTGGCATTATCAAAATTCCGTTCACAATTGATACACTCTCAACAATAGTTACAGTTTTTAATTTTTGCTTGAAAGAGAATGGATTACGTAGATTTGGATCCTGTTTATACAAACATAGTAATACACTTCTAATATTCTAACAAAGCCAACTACTATTGTTTACCAGTGAAGTTTAGGTATCTCTATTCAAAGCAATGGAATCGATCTGTACAATATATGCAGAATGCAACAACTTATATGCCTGTACTTATATACATTTCAATGATTTCATGCATCGAAAACGATGATCATTTGAAGTTGTTAATAAATGTGAGCACCAAAATCGAACCACACAGAGAGTTCATGAGTCTAAATTCCAACAGATGTCCACCCATTCATAATAAATATCCTCCGCTTCTCTCAGCAGGTTCAATTGAGATCACATCTCCAATTCCCATATATCCTCCACTTCTGGGAGAGTCGGGCATGTTTGGACTGAGTGAACAAAGAGAGGAAGAGGAAGAAGAAATTGAAGCTACTGGAAGAAAACTGCTCGATTTGGTTCCCATTGATTCAGTACCCAAGCATAATTGATCTCATATCCGTCAAACCCAGAACAATATTATCTCAAACATTCATCAAATTCGAAGAAATTAAAACTGAAATAGATACAAGAGTAACCCTGAATCAAATTGCCGAAATGATTGAAGAGAGGTGACCACGGAAGAGAAAATTTCATGGCATTGTGTAATTGCTGAAACGTAGAGAGGATAGAAATCGGTATTTCTGAAAGTTCATTAAACTACAGTGATCACCGCTACGGTGACAAAAGCCATCTCCTGCTTCTAAAAGCAGGGCTTGGCGGCCTTGGCTTTTCCCTTTTCCCTTGAAGAAGCTCTCGCTTCTGGAAAAAGCAGCCTCTAGTTTAACAAAACAAGCGGGGGAGCCAAAAACTTAACGAGACTTCAAAAATTTAATTGACTTTTCTTTAACAAAATAAAAATTGTAAAAACATTTGTGGTGTTAGATACTTAGATGTGAATGTGAATGAGAAGACCTAGTTGGGCTTGGGTTCAAGTTTATAACTTGAACTTTGGGCTTAGATTCTGCAGACAAATTTTCATGTCAATCTCCCCCTTGTGCTTCACTCATTTGACTCAATAGGTGAAGTGGTATTGCGTTTAGCGGTGTCTCTTTCTGATGACCCTACTGGGGCGGGTCACTGAGTACTGTTGCTTTTTTCATATCGAAGCTGTGACTTAAAAAAAAAAAAAAAATTGCTGCTGCTGTGTTGTGAGAATAATAAACTGTGAATTAAAACAATTTCATGTTTGGTTAATAATACTTTTAAAAGTGTTGTCAGTACATAAAACAACTTGAGAGCGTGTTTTAATCGAAAGCAGTTTCTAAAAGTAACATTTGGGTTGCTTCTAAAATATGCTTCTAGTGACCTATAATTTTTAATTAAAGCTGTTTTTTGTTTATTTACCAAACACACACACATATAAACATGTCTAAAAGTCCTGGATCTTCAATAATGATGATGTGGCATACTGAAGATTTCCTAATATATGTGTTGGGCCTTCTAGATGGGGCTTTCCATGCATATTGTAAAAGATGTTGTAAATTCCCGTCTAAACTAAACTTTCTTCACTTAAATTGCCATAACTCTTTCTAGAAAAGTCAGAATCGCAAACCGTAAAATTCTTCAGAAACTAGACACATGGGGCTTTTTGTGCATATAGGATACAGCTCCTAATTCCATCCAGCAGTTCTCAGTAATTCAGCGAAGTTAGGTTCTAGACATGAACTTGTAAAAGATGTTGCAGATTCTCGTCCAAGCTGAACTGCCTTCACTTAAATTGTCATAACTCCTTCTAGAAAAGTCAGAATTGCAAATCGTAAAATTTCTTAGAAACTAGACACATGGGGCTTTCCATGCATATAGGGTACAGATCCTAATTCCATCCGAGCAGTTCCCATTAATTCAGCAAAGTTAGGTTCTAGACATAAACTTGTAAAAGATGTTGCAGATTCCAGTCCAAGCTGAATTGCTTTCACTTAAATTGCCATAACTCCTCCTAGAAAAGTCGTAATCGTAAACCGTAAAATTTCTCAGAAACTAGACACATGGAACTTTCCGTGCATATAGCGTACGTCTCCTAATTCCATCAGAGCAGTTCTCAGTAATTCAGCGAAATTAGGTGTTCTGCACAACAGTTTCAGTGTTAGTTAGCTTAGCTTAGCTTCTTTTCTCCTTTCTTTGAAAGACACCTACAAAGGCACTAAACTAACGTAAATGAACCATAAATAAGGAGAACTAAACATATATACCAAGAGAAAGAGGCATAGAAATAGAAGAATTAAGAAAATATGAGCACATCAACATATATATATATATATATATATACACACACACACACACACACACACATATATAATATATAATAGTTTACGGGTTAGGCCGGGCTTTTGCTTGCTTTTTGATGGGCCGGACAGGGCTTTTGGCCCTTCGGGTCAGCAGGCCTCCATCAGCCCACTTGATCCGCGGGTTTTTTGATGAGGCCTTTTATAAACCCTAGACTCGCAATAATAGCATTAACAAGGTGAGTCATTTACAGATATCACTGAGCCATTGGACGCTTCATGAAAATTAAATAGGGTAATTGAACGGCGTGTATTTTATGGAACATCTGAGCATGTGCATCGTTGGTGCATTTGTTCATCCATGCATTGCTTCACTGTTTTGAATGATTCTGCTTAGTTTTTTATAAGACAGCAGAGCTTTCTTGAAATCCGCCCACGATATTTCTGGCGATCGAAGACGCGAAGTTCTGAAAGAGTCGGCAGAATGAGTCAAAATCCAAGAAAGCCAATCTGTCAATTCCAGAAATTCATATTATACTTCTTTTTTTCGATGACAATTCATATTATACTTCATCGGTCATGCGACGAGGATTAGTATTCTAATTTGCTTCTCCCTTCTTATGCAGGATGATCTAGATCAATTGTTTATTTGTGCTCTAAAGTAATTATGACTTATCACATTCACAAGACTTTTTGACCAGCTAAATATAACTAATTAATATTTTCCCTAATGGATTCAAATAAGCCTTCAAATCCATCAACTCGTTCATTAGGCTCTTATTATTATCGGTTTCTTTTTTCAGAACAAATATAATTTACTATTTAAAAAAAGTTCATGTGGAAAATTTTGTTATATATATATATTATCAATGTATGCCATTTTTTTTTTTTTAACTAAGAGGTAAACTCATTTGAAAGTACAGTAATAATTAATACAACTTGGAGGCTCCAGGCCTCAAAATAAAGATTGAGAAGAGTCAAAATTGAAGAAAGCCAATTCGTCAATTCCAGAAATTCATATTCTAATTTCTAAATTAATATTCTAATTCGCTTCTTATGCTGGATGATCTGGATCAATTGTTTATTTGTGCTCTAAAGTCATAATTATTATCTCATTCACAAGACTTTTTGACCAGCTAAATATAAGTAATTAATATTTTCCCTAAGGGATTCAAAGAAGCGTTCCCCTTCAACTTGTTGATTAGGCTCTCATTATTATTGGTTACTTTTGTCAGAACTAAAATAATTTACTATTTTAAAAAAGTTTATGTGAAAGTTTTTGTTACACACACACAGATCCTATCCAAAGCGAGGTTAGGGTTTAGGATCACTTTTCGGTGGCATATCCATATCTCGACCATTCAGTTTTTAAGTGTTAATGTATAGATCATCTCTGTAAAATTTAAGCCAAATTGAGGATTTTTAAGGTATCTAACTCGCTTAAACCAATGAACGAACTGAATAAGTCCAACCTGAACCGTACTAGCTTTATGATAGTTATTAATGTCTTAACGACTATCAATTTGGCTGAAATTTTGCAAAGGTGATCTATAAATTAATACCTAAAAACTGAACAGTCAAGATGTGGATATGCAACTGAAAAGTAATCCTAAACCCTAACCTCGCTATGAAATTTCAAAGCGAAGCCTCACTCTGAAATTTCAAAGCGTGGCCTCACTCTAAATAAGATCTGTATACATATATATATATATATATTTATTTATTTATATATTATCAATGTATGCCAGTTTTTTTTTTAAACTAAGAGGTAAACTCATTTGAAAGTATAGTAATAATTAATACAACTTGGAGGCTCCACGTCTCAAAATAAAGATTGAAAAGAAGAAAAAATAAAACTAACTAAATTGTGGGCCACATTATTAGCATGATGAGAAGTATAAATAAAATAAGAACATTGCATCTCTTTAATGTATGTCAGGTTCAATGTTTTACAACTGTAAGATTAATTGAATGATGAAATAAGTTGTAAAAGGATAAAATAAGTATGTTGATTGTTGAAGCTCACATTTTTTTTTTGTTTTCCATAAATTTAATTTCTAAACAAATTGTCATATTTTTTTTTTCCATTTCTCCCAATTCCTTTTCTTTAAAAGATTTTGGCTTCATCCCTTGAAAAAATGGCTTCATTTCTCGTTCTTGTTAATAGATATTCTTTTTCTAATTTTTTGTTAAAGAAAATAAATATAAATCGGTCGGAAGACTCTTAAATAGATACGTTAATTTCATTGCTTACCATAATCAACAATTCACAATTACACATAAATAATTCCTAAACTCTTGCTCCAAGTCGGACTGTCAATTTTTTTTCAACAAACACCACTCAATATATCAATGTTGGCTCGTTTATTCAACGAGCTACAATAAACAACATCTCTCGTCTCTCGAAACAAATAAATTGAACCAGCAATCTTTAACAATCAAGAGCAAAGGCTCCTAGATGTTGTTAATCCATTTCTATAGAATCTGAAGTCTTCATCGTAGAACCACGTTTAAAAATATTATTTAAATCGTGACAATGAGTTCCTGACTTTCTGGTTTCATAAGGAAAATCCTCAAACAGCATATACCAATGAAAAAAAAAAGGAAAAAAAAAAAGGATAATGCTCACAACAGAACGAAGGGTCATCTGGGCTTCAGTTTTATCCAAAAACCTGGGGCAGTAAATACTTGTCTATCTTTGTAGTTGGCCTGAAATGGAAATAAAAAATAATGATATATTTCCTTATTTTCTGATCGGAAATTAGAAATCCTTTAATACATATAAATGATTGTGTTGAAAACCCACACGTGCCTAGACGACGCCACTCCGAGACCCGCTACTATATAAGCAACCCCTTCGACTCTTCTCACGTTGTCAGCTCCTTCGTCATCTCCATTTTCCCGAGAGAGAGAGCACAAATGGTGGTGGAGCGAGACATAGACGATCTGCCGAAGAACGAGGCGAACCACACGGCGTTAACGCCGCTGTGGTTTCTGGAGAGAGCAGCTGTGGTGCACCCCACCAGGAAATCGGTGGTCCATGGATCTCGTCACTACACGTGGCTCCAGACTTACCAGCGCTGCCGTCGTGTGGCCTCCGCCCTCAACAACCACTCCGTCGGCCTCGGTTCCACGGTAATTCTCTACACCCCAGCTCCACCCAGCTCACTTTCTTTGACTGATTTTCTTTCACTCTCCAAGGAAGTAGTAAAAAAAGAAAAAGAATAAAACTTGTATTACTATCATCAACCTTATCAAATTGTTAAATTTTTTTTTTGGTGGTTTTGGATTGGAGCTAGAGTTTACTAGTGGATTGACTTTAGCTGTGTTTTACTAGAAGTTGTATTAGGATATAATGAAAATGAATACTTGGTTTTTGGGAGCAATAACCGTTGTTACTTATGCTTAAACGGGAATTTTAGAAGTCAAAACAGAAAAAATATGAAGAAAAATGAAGGTAAGCTTTGTGTGGATTTTTATCTGGAATTTGTGGAAGTTGTTGAATATAAAGGCCGTCCAGAATCTTAATGTTATTAGGTGGACACACTTGGCTTAACCAACCTGGGATTGCTGCCTAACATATATTGTTTTTATCAGATAGTGGTAAGTGTTTGGATTTGGTGGTTTACTTGCAGTATGGTAATGTCTCTTTTGATGATGTTGACCCTGAACTAACGCATGTAACCACTAGTCAGATGAAGTTAGTTCTGTTCTTGACAGAAGCTCCTTTGTTTTGGTTTCTATGTCATAATCATAGGCATTCAAAGGCTAAATTTCTTAGTAGGGGTGCTTTGCGTTTTGCATTTACGGTGTGTGGCTTGCTTTAAGTTGCATACCATGGATGGTTTTGCTCTCGTATTTAGTAGATTGGTTCATTTAACCTTGTTTTGGATTCTAGAACCTAATGCTGATGAGAAGAAACTTCAGAGACTTCTCG
>BDJD01003855.1:77690-99728 GCA_002564525.1 Rosa multiflora
GTTGCACCATCGTGGGGCTTATTTGATGTCTTTAAGTGGTGGTCTTGTCTGGGGGATGAATGAAGGAGCTGTATATCTTTGGACTCTACCCATGTTCCATTGCAATGGTTGGTGTTACACTTGGGCACTTGCAGCTCTTTGTGGGACAAACATATGCCTTCGACAGGTAAATTAAACCAATGTTTGGTAGATTATCTATGTTAAGTTCTGGATAAAGATATGTTACTTATCTCCCCTCATTAGGTGTTATAGTTATACAGCTTATGGTTGATGGAGTCACTAATGGTCTGTTTAAAATATGAGAGGCTCATGAGTATATGCATATGATTGTCAGTTCCTTATCGACAGAATGAAACTTGTTGGAGTCTATTGGCCTATGTGATAGGAACTCTTATAAATACTCTGATGTAAAATTACTCCTTGGAGCTTGTAGCTAGTGGACTTTTGGCATTTTGGTAATGAGCTGCAGTTAAAATAATGTCACATTTTTACGTGCATCATTGATCTTTAAATGTGCAGCAGCAGATTATCTTTGGTTGCAAACCTCTTGAGCTTCAGCTTTTATTTCTTGTATTTATCTGCAGCCAACTAGAACCTAATGCTGATGAGAAGAAACTTCAGAGACTTCTCGTTTTTTGGCGTTTTGCAATTCCATCATGACTGTTTTGTAGGAGAGTCTGTAGTATTCTCTATAACTGCTTTGTTCTTTTCATACGCTGTGGTTCATTAGCGGTTAATTATCTCAATTCAGGCTGCACATATTTGCTGTCTTTTTCATTTAGTTTTACATAGTTGCTTGCCTTAGATGTAGATACCAACAGTTACCTTTTCCCATTTTCATAGGTTACAGCCAAGGCAGTCTATTCAGCAATACACAAGTATGCTGTGACTCACTTTTGTGCTGCACCCGTGGTGCTCAACACCATTGTCAATGCTCCAGAAGACGATACCATCCTTCCTCTCCCACATGTTGTACACGTAATGACAGCTGGTGCTGCTCCTCCACCTTCTGTTCTCTTTGCAATGTCCCAAAGGGGGTTCAAAGCCCTAAACTAAGAACTGCTTAGTTCTTTACATAATATACATTTGAATAAATTTTACATATATATGGACACACTTGGAAACACAGATGAAAACTGTTTACATAGTCCAGAACTCCAGCGAATATAGTCATCCCTCCACAGTATGTGCATGGAAGCCTGAGTGGGACTCCCTTCCCCCTGAAACCCAAGCTCGATTAAATGCGCGTCAAGGTGTTCGGTACATTGGTTTGGAGAGAGCAGATGTTCTGAACCCTCTCACTATGGAACCTGTTCCTGCAGATGGAAAAACTGTGGGAGAGATAATGGTGCGGGGAAATCTTGTAATGAAGGGTTACTTAAAGAACCCAAAGGCAAATGAGGAAACTTTTGCAAACGGGTGGTTTCATTCTGGTGATCTTGCCGTGAAACATCCAGATTCATACATAGAAATCAAAGACAGATCGAAGGACATTATCATATCGGGAGGTGAGAATATCAGTAGTGTGGAGGTAGAGAACATTCTATATCAACACCCAGCCATATTGGAGTATTAAACGTCAATTAGACCCTTGAGAGGCAACTATTTCTACTTTAGATGCTTTCCCAAGAACCATAGTACGAAAGCATTGCTTCAAAAAGTTGCTTTCTTCTGGTGTAACGCAGATAAGTGATATTTTCACCAAAATTTCTTGTCCTGTCAGTCCTATATGCTCTTTACTTATATAGATATTTGAGTCCCTAAGAAGCTTTCATTGCCTATATAGATATTTGAGTCCCTTGAGAAGCAACTATTTCTACCTTAGATGCTTGTCATTTTATGATGACTGCTCGAAGTTCTAATATACATGTATATAAGCTCTCAACGAATCTTTTATGCTAATGGATTTCTTCTATCTAGACTGACATGAAATGATGTTTTTTTTTGTTTCCCAATGTACTGGAATACTAGGATCGTTGTTGTTTGAAAATCCACAATAACCTCTTGAACCATAATTTGCACCTCGTTTATACAGTTTCGACTGCAGATCAATTTGAAATTATAATTGAGCTTTATTATATTCCTCTTGTCTTGTGTCTGACCCTTTGCTTTTGTCTTGTATTCGAGCTTGTTGACTGATAGGTGACTTCTTTAATATTAAAAACAGGTATCAATAATTGCACATCTTGTTCGGACCATTACCAAAGACAGCTACTGGGAAGATACAGAAGCATTTGCTGAGGACAAAAGCCAAAGAGTTGGGACATGTCAAGAGGGTGAGCAAGTTATAAATGTATGATGTTTCTCATTGTACAAAGACCAATAAGAGCTTGCAGCATATTTAGTTGTGTCAATGTCAAAATTGGTTCACTTGGACTACATGAAAAGGATATTTTCAGGATGGATCATGGGACTTGAAGCATATACAGATTATATTGAATGGTTCAGCAATAATTCAAATCGATGGTAGAAGTATATACAGATTATATTGAATGGTTCTGCAATAATTCAAATCGATGGTAGTGTGCACCAAGGCCCAATATTGATCTGAGCTAAAGTTTATAGGTCGTCCTTAGTAAATGACACCTTTATCAAAGAGGCTTCCTGAGAACACTCACGACCACGTAATAAGAAACTACTTAAGATCCAAGAAACTAGAAATACAAAATGAACATCTATTAAAATTATATATATCTGCGCAAAATTTCTCAAGTAAGGATATCCTTACCTAAGTTTATAGAACGGATTTCCAGTTTTTTGTCACTTTTCGATCACATATTCACATCTTAACCATTCAGTCTTTATGTCATAATGTATAGATTATTTCTGCAAAATTTCAGCCAAATTGATGATCGTTAAGGTATCCAAAACTGCAATTTACACGAACGAATTGATTCTATCGAACCGGAATCGTTCGTGTACATTGTTGTAATTTGCAGTTTTGAATGCCTTAACTATCATCAATTTGTTGAAATTTCGCAGAGATGATCTATACATAAAGACTTAAAAACTGAACAGTTAAGATGTGAATATGTGTTCGAAAAGTGACAAAAAACTGGAAATCTGTACCTAGGCTAAGGTAAGGATATCCTTACCTGAGAAGAAATGTATATATATATATATATATACACACACACACATATATAGGCCCGATCACAGAAGGACGTCCGCACTATCTCTAAAGTGCGGACATCAGCGCAGCAGCTGCTTTCAGGTCTCGACGGTAGCGCGGGGCTTGCCGGACGGAGGCATCCCATACGGCTTCTGGGCAGCGATCGAGGTGGGAGGAGGTCGGGGTTGCAGGTTTCTGGGCAACGTTGCAAACCGGTTGCCGACGACTCCACCCGACCACAGACTAGCTTCGCTGACCTTGGCCTCCATCCGACAAGCCGCGCCTCGCCGTCAACACTTGATCGAGGCCGGAGGAGCGACGTCCGCACTTTTTCTGGGTTGCGGACGTCAGCTCTCGAACAGTTTTGTGTGTGTGTATATATATACATACATACAGATCCTATCTAGAGCGAGGCCTCGCTCTGAAATTAAAGTGTGAGGTTGGAGTTTAGGGTCACTTTTCGGTCTTATATCTACATCTTGACCGTTCAGTTTTTAGATACTAATGTATAGATCATCTTGGCAAAATTTCAGTCAAATTAATGATCTTTAAGGTATCTAACTCGTTTAAACCAATGGACGAACTAAATCTGTCCAACCTGAACCGTACTAACTTTAAGGCTGTTATCAATATCTTAACGACCATCAATTTGGCTGAAATTTTACAGAGATTATCTATACATTAATATCTAAAAGCTGAACGGTCGAGATGTGGATATGAGACCAGAAAGTGACCCTAAACTTCAACCTCACACTTTAATTTCAGAGTGAGGCCTCGCTCTGGATAGGATCTGTAGTGTGTGTGTGTATATATATATATATAAATTATGATTGGTGACATAACTATTGGCTGGCTGGCTGCATAGACATGTGATGTAATTTATTTAATATTTTTTGTTCTGATAGATTATCAATGTTCCATTCATATGTTTTATCGGAAGAAACTGAAAACTGATTACTGGGATAAGTACTGGGTTGAATATCTAATGGCAGAGGGCGTTCCGTCCAATTTTTGAACTGCCATTTCTTTGGGTGAACTGTCCCATGTAATTGGAGTTCTTGAAAAGCTTGATTTATCTAGGAAATTGTATCAGAATCATTATTAGAGGAGGAGTCTGAAGAGGATTCGTGGGCATGGATGACTGCAATTCTGTTGGGTTCAGCTTTGAGTTCTTTCAGCATTTGTCAATTTTTTGTGCAGTAGAGATAGGTTGAAGATTAGGTTTATTTATTTCACTAAAGTGAATTAATGGTGTTTCTGATTGTCGTTGAGGTAAGATGCTAACTTTTGAAAAAATGTTTTCTACTTTGGTTTCTATTTTGTCTAGTTGGTTTCCTATAGTGACTAGACTTTGATTTGTATAATTCTTTTGTTCAATAGTTTTTTTTAATTTTTGGGTATATACAAGTCTAAACTTCATGCCTTTGCTTAAACTAAACTCCTCTGAAACTCACAAATTAATCAAGAATTTGTGTCCACAATATAGGAAATCTTGGGAGTATGGGTCATCATGCCCGGCCCTACCCTAAATTTTAGGGCTTAGGGTTGGGCCGGGCCTGGTCTAGTCAAAGTCAACAAAATTTAGGGCCGGGTAGGGTCGGGCCGGGGCTTAAATATACCCTTACTCACCCGAAAAGCCCGATCCGCTAGGGCTGAAAGGGCCGGCCTTTCAAATAGGGCAAACTAGGGCCGAAAAAGGGCCTTATTTTGTTTAACAAAAAATATACATTATGTTTTTCTTCTCAAAATATGGCCCAATGATATATATAGGTAATAAAATACTCATTGTTTTTTATTGATCATATTTAATACACACACACACACACACATATATATAGGAATTAACTTATAACATTTATTAATATTAGTTAAGGGGGTTATATTCAATTAACTATCTATATAAATCTCCTAATATTAATTTTTGTGTAACAAATAAAATAGAAATTAAAGAAAACAAAACTTATGAAATCAATTACAAAGAAAGAGATAAATTGCATATTATAGAAAAAAAAGAGAAACATAATTAAAAAATAAAAAAATAATAAAAAATTATTAGAGCTTATTAGGGCGGGCCTAAAGGGTCGAGCCGGCTTGGCCCTAATGGGCTCATGGCCATGCATATTATTTTCATGGCCCATACCCTACTCTATTTTAGAAAGAGTCGGGCCGGGTCGGGTTTTGGCCCTACGGGCTGGGCGGATTTGGAACGGGCTTAGGGCTGAAGGGCCAAATGATGACCCCTACTTGGGAGCATTGATTTTCTTTCTATGTATTTGAATGACAGGATTGGCAGCTACATAAACGAGTGGTTGTAGGGGTCATCATGGGCCGGGCTAGGGCCGGCCCTACCCTAAATTTTAGGGCTTAGGGTAGGGTCGGGCCGGGCCGGGCCTAGTCAAAGTCAACAAAATTTAGGTCCAGGTAGGGTAGGGCCGAGGATTAAATATGCTAACCTTTACCCGGCCGAAAAGCCCGAGTCACTAGGGCCAAAAGGGCCGGGTCTGGCCGGCCTTCCAAATAGGGCCGAAATGAGCCTAAAAGGGCTTTAATTTGTTTAATAAAAAGAAATACATTATTCTTTTTTCCTTAAAATGTGGCTCCATGGTCATATAGGCAATATAAGACTCATTGTTTTTTGTTGATCATATTTAATATATATATATATATATATATATATATATATTGAGATTAACTTATAAGTTATAACATTTATAAATATTAGTTAATGAGGTTATATTTAATTAACTATCTCTCTAAATCTCTAAATTAATTTTTATTTAACAAAGGAAACAAGAATTAAAGAAAATAAAGCTTAGGAAATCAATTACAAAAAATAGATAAGTTGTATGCTATAGAAAAAAGAGAAATTTATTTTTAAAATAGAAAAAATAGAAAATATTAGGGCTTAAACGGGCGGGCCGGGTTTTAATTGCATGGCCCTAATCCTACCCTATTTGAGAAAGGGTTGGGCCGCCCCGCCCTAATGCAAGGGCCGGGTAGGGCTTCGGCCCTATGAGCCGGGCGGGCTTAGGGCCGAAGGGCCAAATGATGACCCCTAAGTGGTTGTATCATCACCCACACTCAAGTGGTTGCAGCATGACAATTGCTTTGATATCTATTTTATTTGATCCATCTTTTCAAATACCAAAACAATGTATCCATATATTCAAATACCAAAAAATACAATACCAGAGTCGACTCCAAAGTCATAATATCTCAAGACAAGGAGGCCATAGAGCAACGATATTTTATTCTTTTGTCTCGAACCTTGTCAAGAACTCTGTATCTTATTTTTGACTACTATTAGAACAGCTTTGAAAATCATTATCTTTTATCCGCCTAGTCTAATACGTAACCAATGGAAGGGAGATGAAGATAAGGCTTGGGGTTGCTTTCAAGAGAAGACTATGATGTCAATAACTAACTCGTTACACCATCTTGTACCTGCACAATAACATTACAGTACTGCATTTCTAATCTCTAATGAAGATATATCAAAAAAAAAAAAAAATCTCTAATGAAGATATAATGAAGTTCTGCCGGGAAAAGATGCCGGCTTATTGGGTTCCCAAATCTTTGGTGTTCGGACCATTACCAAAGACAGCTAATGGGAAGATACAGAAGCATGTTTCTCATTGTACAAAAGCCAATAAGAGCTTGCAGCATATTTAGTTGTGTCAATGTCAAAATTGGTTCAATTGGACTACATGAAAAGGATATTTTCAGGATGGATCATGGGACTTGAAGTATATAAAGATTATATTGAATGGTTCTACAATAATTCAAATCGATGGTAGTGTGCACCAAGGCCCAATATTGATCCGAGCTAAAGTTTATAGGTCGTCCTCAGTGAATGAAACCTTTATGAAAGAGGCTTGCTGAGAACACTCACGACCACGTAATAAGAAACTACTTAAGATCCAAGAAACTAGTAATAGAAAATGAACATCTATTAAAATGAAAGATATATTGTTAAAATATCTAACTAGAGAAAACCCTAAGAGAGAGAGTCCGCTCGTCCGGTTGCGCCGCCATGGTTGCCTTGGCCTCTGGCCTCTTCGGCGTGTGTCGAGTGCGAGCGGACAGGGATATTTGTGTAGATGATCGGAGATGGGGGTCGGGAAGCCTTCCTTTGCATTGTTTTTAGGTGGCGGCTCTGGTTGCACAGAAGGTGGGTGCGTGGCCGATGGTGGTTTTCCGTTGTGTGGCTGAGGGTGGTTTTCCTTTGTGTGGCTGAGGGGGGCACTCGATCTGGATATCGGGTTTGTGGATGGATCTGATTGGATCTCGTCACAGATCATGGGGAGTTTGGGTGTGATGTGGTTTCGGATAGCATAACAGCAGGTGGCAGAGGGAGTCACAGCGCAGGGATCGTTCTTCTGCTAGGGATCTCGAGGATTGGGGTTGTGTTAGTGGGCGATCTGATCTGCTGGTGTTCTGCTGACGATGTCTGTTCGACAGCCGTTTGGGTCCGAAAGCAGCAGTGCGGTGGTCTGAGAGGTGTGATGGTGGTGGATGGGCTGGATGTGCAAACATTGTCGTGGCCTGGGGTCGATGCTTGGAGCCTCCCGGCTTTGCTCCAAATGTTGTTTTTTTCTAGTGCAGCTACGACGATTGTCCTTCAAAGGTGGCGGTGGGATGGTGGTAGTGCGGCTGGATCAGGTTTTGCCATGGTGGCGGGATTGGCTGTTACTAATGCTTTAGGGTTTGGTTTGTTTTTCTTGTTTTTTTTTTTTTTTTCGGTAATAAGACACTACAGGTTGTGGCAGAGACAATCTTCTCTTCGGCCTTCTAGTGGGATGTTCCTTACTGGTTTTGGGTCAATGAAAATGTCTGGTTGTGCACAGACGAGCATTATTGGCCTTCTAGTGGGTCGGTCCTCTCTAGTTTTGGGTCGGAGGCGATGGCGGTTGGAGCAGTTGTGGGTTGACAGTGTTGACAACAAGGTGGTGACGATGTTGAGTTTATTTTAATTAGTCCCAGGTTTGAATGTTTGACAATCCTTTTTGTCGGGTTTAGGTCACAACGAGTGTTGGCTTGGTCAATCAGAGCTGGTCAGGTGGACTCTGGGTGGAGAGTTAGTGTCGATACAAGTGTGTTGTTTAGTTTCAGTGTTCTTATTGGCTGGATGAGAGGTGAGATGTCAAGGATTCACTGCTCCGGTGCTTGTTGTCTTTGCCATTTAGTTGTAGTATTAGTCATTATAGAGTTCCAGTGTGAAGTCTAATGACCATTTCTGTGTAAGAGATGTTGTTTAAAACTCGTTGTAAGCAGTTCATTATTAATGAAGTTCTTCTTGATAATATATATATATATATATATATATATATATATATATATATATTGTTAAAGGAAATTGGAATGCAAAGAGATTGTAGAGAGAATTGGGAGAATAGTTGTGTGTATTCATTGATAATAGGAGCCCTATATATAGGGATTACAAAGTATATAATCTTGGAATACAAGGATTCCTATTCTAACTCGGAGTTGGAAATCTCTCCTATTACAACTATAGAACTAATCCTAGTTTGACAAGGCACGCTAAAGTCAACATTCTTCAACACTACCCCTTGTGCCGCTTAAACTTGGTAATGACGCTTTGATCGCTGCCTCGTTAAAAACCTTTCTTGAGTAATAAAAAACCTGTGGGAAAAAAACAACCTCGAGGAAGAGAAAAAGAGTACAAGACGTCTTTCACTCTTCGAGATCAAACATGTAGACATCATACCTCCCCCTGATTTCAACATCTCCCCCTGATTACTACAATCATGGGAGTTTGGATAACTTTCTCAATCTGATGCTCTTTAAATGTTTCTCGAAGGCAGATTTAGATAACGACTTAGTAAATAAGTCCGCTACATTATCTTCTGATCAGATTTAATTCACTTTAATCTTTAGGAGTGATTGTTGTTACTGATTATAAAAGAACTTAGGCGATATATGCTCGGTGTTGTCACCCTTGATGAAACCTAACTTCATTTGTTCAATACAAGTTGCATTATCCTCATAAATGCATATAGGTTCATCTGTGGTAGACTTCAAACCACAAGTTCCTCTAATATGTCTAATTATAGACCTTAGCCATATGCATTAACGCAAAGCTTCAAGTAGAGCAATAATCTCTGCATGATTCGAGGAAGTAGTAACAAGGGTCTGTTTTGTAGACCTCCAAGATATCAAGGTGCTTCCCATGGTAAAGACATAACCCGTTTGGGAGCGACCTTTGTGAGGGTCAGAGAGGTACCTTGCATCAACAAAACCCATCAAAACATCACCGTCATTTTAATGGAGGGGAGGAGGAGGACGCCGACCACTATGCCGCGACGCCATGCTCCCCTGTCTTTAGTTGGAAGCGTGTGATGTTGACGACGACCATCGAGGTAATGGAGTTTGATTCTATTCTTTTGTCTTTTCTTTTCTCTCTATAGATAAAACAAGCCCATATCAATTGTACCTTTCAAGTAACGAAATATTTTCTTTACACCAATTCAATGGCATCGCGTTGGCGCAGAGCTACATCTAGCCAACAAGCTCATAACAAATTAGGTGTCCGGTCTTGTATTTTATTGTGTTGAGTACAATAATGTGCCTATTGCACTTAGATAAGACACTTCTGCCAATTAACACGTCTTCGTCATCATCCCTGGGATGAAACATATCCCTCTTAGGTTCAAGACTATGGACAGCCATAAGAGTGCATCTTGACTTTATCAAAATGCCAAAGCATTCATTGACACGGTATACAAGTTCTAAATGTAGAGAAAACCGTGTTCTCCTAAGGTCCTTCATCTCACACTTAGATTTAAGATGTTCAGCAGTTTCCCTTAACTCTCAAGGGTTCCAATTGTGTTTATCAACATAAACTGCGACAATTGCAAATCCGGAACTTGTCATGGAAACGCGCGAGCATAATTCATCATATCCCTTCCCAATCAAGTAGTCACTTTAGTGAGCATTTTAACCTCATTGCAAACAAGCTCCATGGTCTAGAGCCACTTAATTTAGGTAAATGAAGTCCACAAGAACCTTCATGTATATTCCGTATCTAGATCCCCATAAAGATATGTTGTGACAACATTTGTAAGCTGCATGTTCAGTTATTTAGAAACTACCAAACTGACAAGGTAGTGGAGTGCAATGATATCCATTACGAGAGAATATGCCTTCTCGTAGTCGATTTCAGGGAGTTTTCTGAGAAGCCTTGCTCCATAAGGCGAGATTACCATCTCTTTTTCTCATCACGCTACCTAACACAGACCTATTCTTGTCAATATATTTTATGTTAGGAGGTGTTGGCATCTCAGGGCCGAAATCCTTCCTCTTCGTTAGTGAATCCAATTCAACATGGTTCACATATTTCATTTAGGCCAATTTTCTCTATGTTGGCATTCTTCAACGGAGTAAGGTTGGATGTCATTGGTCTCAATAATCCCACGTCTTCATGTACACTAGTATAGTTTGTAGAGATCTCTATATTCTCAGGAATTGGTCTTAACATTGAGGCGTCCCCCAATGATGTCTCTTGGACATAATCACAATCCAGAATATTCTCATGAGACGGATTTTAAGTATCAATGATCAATGGATCAAGTTGTGTCAAGTTCGCTCTCTTCCTAAGACGAGAATCCATCGAACCTATGGGTCTCCTACTCTCTCTAGCGGAACCTATCGCCTATGATGCCATTATGCCACCTTGTAGTGTCATCATACCATCACCCATAATGGTGGTGCCATGCCCATCTCCTTTGGGTGGCGCATATCCTCTTGTGGGGACATCAATCCTTGCAGGCATGTTTGTAGCAGGTATATGTGATCTCGTCACTTTTAGGAGATCAAGATGAGACATAGTGGGGACAGACCAAGACAATTCCTGTCGTTCCTGTTGAACGTTGATGTTCTAATCTCCCCCTAATGACAGGAAGACTGTTTCATCAAAGTGACAATCCGCAAATCTAGCGGAAAAGAGATCGCCTGTCAATGGTTCTACATAGCGAACTTATAGTTGGAGATTATATATATATATATATATATATATATATATATATACATGCCCGTTCCAAAGCGGACGTCCGCACTTTGCTAAAGTGTCTGACGAAGCAGCAGCTGCATTCCAGGCGGCGATGACGGCTTGAAGCTTGGCGGATGGAGACCGGAGGCTTGGCGGACTGTTCTGGGCAGCGTTTGAGGTCGAAGGAGGTCGAAGTTGTAGGTTTCTGGGCAGTGACCTCACTTACAACTGCAGGTTTCTGGGTAGCGCTGCAACCACGTCACCGGTGACTCCACCAACTGCAGACAGGTCCGTTCGACCCCTGGGTTCGTCCGGAAAGCCCCGCCACTCAATCGTGCCCCGAGCTGAGCTGCAGCGTCGACGTCCTCACTTTAACAACAGTGCGGACATCCTCTTTGGAACCACTCCGTGTATACACACACACACACACACACACACACACACACACACACACACACACACACACACACTCATTAGTGGCGGTGCGATCGCTGTGGCGGTGCGATTGACACATAAACCGCACAATTAAATATGATTAGGTACAAGATACTAGACTTGCACCGAGTCACCAGCTATAACGCAAATAAAGGTTGAGTGGCTATGGGTCGTAGACGTATTAGCATAGCTGCATGCGATATTGCATAACCCCAAACAGAAATATTGGTGCGTATTACCAATGTCCGGGCTACCATCGTAGTCGTTTAATGGTGGCTTTTCTGTGAGACCATAGGGGTGTGTACATAGGAATATGATGCCTAATATCAATCCCCAATGATATGCAATAGTCATCGAAAATTTTCGATGTAAACTCTCTAGCATTATCAATTCAAATTGATTGAATGAGATGATCTGGATAGTGAACCCGTAGCCATATGATTTGGACCAAGAGTTTATCATAAGCAGCATTACGAGTGGATGAGAGTACGACATATGACCAGTGTGTCCGCACATCAACCAACACCATAAAATATCTAAGCAGTCCGCAAGTTGGTTGAATCGATCCACAGAATCTTCTTGGATTCTATGTAAGAATGGAATTATTTCCTTAGTGTCCTTAGCATAGGATGGTCTCCATCCTATGCTAAGGACACTAAGGAAATAATTCAATTCTTACATAGAATTAGGGCTGGGATTTAGAACCGTAAAACCGGAGGAACCTCACCGAAAGTGTCGGTTCAGTTCGGTTCTACGACATATGTGTTAGCATTTTCCTCGGTTCGGTCCCTTGCAATATCTACTCTGTTCGGTTCCGGTGCTTGGTTTTAAAACCTCCTTGGAACCAAAATATAGATGTCAGTGTATAATTGGATAATAAGGCTGAGCTTATTTATGTAAAATAGACCCTTTCTCATGTGATCAGGCACTTCCAAATGTGATCAGAACCTTCCATCTTATCTCATAATCTCCTATCCATTCGATCAAAACCCTAAAAATTATCTCTTCCCGAGTTCCCTCAAACTCCCATTCTCTCATAGTCTCAGTCTCCATCCTAGACAACTCTCACTCTCTCAGCAATCCTATGATCAAAACCCAAACGAGCGAGACAACCTCCCTCAAAGTCTGGAACCCAGAAACATGCATGATTTAGTAGATCCTCTGCGTCGTCAATTTGTGTTTGCCATGGCTCAAGCCTCAATATAAGCTTTGTGTTGACCATTGCGTCTTCGATCCGTCTTCGATTTGTGTTGGCCATGGCTCAATGCCTCAATGTAAGCTTTCATTTTATGGAATTTGAATACATGACTCTTTGCCCATGAAATTTGACCACTTTTTTGTTTTCGTTTGAACCCAGTCCTGTAGTGAGTGCAGCTGTGCAGTCCAGCGACTTTAACATCTGATTTCTTCCCGTGAGCACTTCGAGTGAAATTGGTAAGCTCCAGAGTCCATGAGTATTGTTGATCGATCAATTTGTCTTTAGTATTCCATTTTTGCATTCAGAACTGCTTGGTTTATTGCTAAATAATACACTGTTATTCCATTATTTTGGATCTGTTGTTGACTGAGGTCTTTGTATTGGTTTAGGTAATGAAGCTCTGGTCTTTGTATTTGTTTATTACTTAAGCATCTTATGTGACGTATATAAATAGTCAAGAAAGGGCATTAACTTCTTCAGAAGCTACTTATGTGAAGTATATAAATAGTATACGGAGATTACCAATCTCCAACTTTCGTTGAAAACTGGTAGTTGTGTAGCAAATATACATGAAACCAAAGACTTATTATTGACCTCTTGTTGATTATCAATGAGAAAGCCAACAACATTACTGCTGCCTCTGGATCTACACCAAGTGTCCAAGTAACCAAGAGTTATGAGGCTTCGGCTTCAGCCCCTACAACCAATAAGAAAAAGCAGAAAAAATGATCCAATTCACTCAACAATCAAGGCTGCATAAAGGTCTGAACATTTTTGCTTCATTTGAAGTTCAATTTTATTTTTAAAAAAATTATCCGGTACCATTGACTGCAGATTTGTAATTTTCTATGTAGATTTAGTATTGATGGAAGGCTGGAAGCCTTGTTGCATTGAGGGAGAGGAAGCCATGCTGGAAATATGTTTGCAGTTGTGTACTGATGAACTATTTCAACTTTAGGTTATTTGTTTCAGTTTGAGACTTTGAATTGCTCAGTTTCAGACTTTCATTATTTTAGTTTGCTGCAAATTGACACAGCTGCATTGTTCAAATTGGACAGTCTATTCACTCTATTGTTTATTTTTATTTGCTGCAATTTGCTGGGAATGTGTGTTATTGCAGACTTGCAGCTTTGCATTGTTCTGTAATATGCTATTTTGCAGTTCTGCAGTTTGCAGATTTTGAGTTTGTAGTTGTATAGTTTGCAGGAAATTGCTTATTTCAGTTTGTAGTTGTATTGCTGGAAATTGCTTGAGTGTTGGGTGTTTGACAGTTTTGAGTGTTTGATGGTTTAATGCTTTCATCAGTTTCATCTTTCATGCTTTAACAATTTGGGAGTTTGCAGGAAATTGATTATTTGCTATGTTGATGTTGATTGTTGAATATGTAGATTGTAGATAATGTTGAGTTTGAATGATTGAATAGATTGTGCAATATTGAATCATTTGAATGTATGTATGGAAATCAGGAAAAATGGAAACTAGAAACTGCTGAAAACTGAAAAGCAGTGTTTTTATATGGAAAAACTGAGGACCTAAGTTTGGAACCGATCTGAGATTGGAACCGAAAAACTGAGAAACCGACCCGAGAATGGTCGGTTCGGTTCTATATCAGTTCTTGATAAAAAAAAAACATCAAACCCGAACCGATGATCACTTGTCGGTTCCGGTTCCAGGTTCACTACTTGAAACTGGAGAACCGACCCGAGGCCAGCCCTACTTTACAGAATGAAAGATAGGCTTTAGAAGCAATCAATGAGGATTTTGGTTGAGTCATGAAGTCACAATTGACTTGAGAATAGAGAGGGGAGCCAAATCTCCATACATGGCGTCAAAGCCATGATTTTGCCCCAGGGGGATCATGGGGCAGCGTTAGCCGGCCGATGGTGCACGACGGCGGTGCAATGCTCTTTTTGAATCGACTTTTGATTCGTACTTCCCTTCGTTCTGAAGAAAGGATGTTCGTGTGAAGTCTTTAATATACAGATCATCATGTCACAACCTGGGTGTCCCAAATGGTCATGCCAAAGCCTATATGTGTCAGAATCTCATAAGTCATCTCTCATGACGTGGTTGGACTCAATGATTCGAATAGTGGTTGCATACAACCCACTAGAAAGACACATAAGTTTCTCTAATACTCGTTTATGTCCGCAGTCATTAAAGGTGATGCAAAGGAACTCTTGTCCATTCTCACAATGTGTTTTCACATGAAAACCATTGGCTCTTATATCTTTAAAGCTCAAAAGGGTTCTTCCGGCCCTAGGAGCGTAGAGAGCTTCAGTGACATGAATGATTGTGCCATTTGACAACAAGAATTGAGCTGGTCCTCGACCATGAATTCATTGTAGTCACTGAATATCGAGTAGGAGTCATCTCAAGAAATAACTGGCTATTTCGAAGTATGGTGTGCCTACCACTATCCACGAGGCATTCTAGCTCTCCGGAAAATATACTTGAATGAATAAAGTTCGAATCAAAATCGACACTTTATTTTAATGAAAGCCAATGATTATGTCAAAGTTTCTAAATCAAAATTTAATCCAAAAAATGATAATCATGCTTAGACAAGTAGTAGTTACTCAATCCTTTTGGTAATTCCAATTTGATTGTGACCAGGTAAGGTAAGGCAAGATTTTGGTGGAGCTATGCTCACTTGTAAAACCGTTCTCTTCGTTCAAACCTTTCCTAGACATCACAATTAATTGGATCAGCCTAGTGACAAAGAGTTATAACCACTGTGTTTGTTGATAATTTCCAAAATTTGGATTTGGATTGAAAACAATGACGTTTGTATGGTTAAATTTTGATGCTCACAAACGCTCTTAGTCCGTAGCCTACGAACGCTCTTAGTCTGTAATATTTCGATGCTCACGAAAGCTTTTAGTTTGTGGTTTACGAATAGTCTTAGTTAGTAATTTAGCGTGAACTCCTCACGGTTCCGCTTTTGTGAATTGAACCCACGTTATAAGAAAGGTGGGATGTAGGAGAAGGGATTTTGTAAGTCCCCGAAGAAAATAAAAAATTTAAATTTCAAAAATGGGGAAAACTTACTTATGAATTTCGGAGATTGAAATTCTCAATACACGCGCGTGTTGATGCAGGTGTGTATGCTTTTAGGATTGCCACATGCTATCAATCTTGAAGTAGGATTGCAAGCTGTTTCGCGATCCCGATTGCATGGTAGGATAGCAGACGTGCAGGATTTCGATCCGAAAGCAGGATTGTAGTCAAGCTTCAATCCCAGGTGTGTGCAGTGGGCTTGTACATTAGGCGTGCAGGTGCTGCGTAGGTAGGTAAAAGCAAATGACACAGGGGAGCTGTGCTTGGCGGAGGTAGTTGCATAGCAAACGAGGACTTCGACTTCTTGAAACAGGGGCTATAGCTTGTGCTGATAACATGTTAAAGGAAATCGGAATGCAAAGAGATTGTAGAGAGAATTGGGAGAATAGTTGTGTGTATTCATTGATAATAGGAGCCCTATATATAGGGATTACAAAGTACATAATTTTTTAGTACAAGGATTCCTGTTCTAACTCGGAGTAAGAAATTTCTCTTATTACAACTATATAACTAAAAGAGTGGCTGTATCATCACCCACACTTTTGTGGTTACAGCAAGACAATTGCGTTGATGTCCATTTTACTTGATCCATCTTTTCAAATACCGAAAAAATGTATCCATATTTTCAAATACCAAAAAATGTAACACCAGAGTCGACTCCAAAGCCATAATATCTCAAGACAAGGAGGCCATAGAGCACCGATATTTTATTCCTTTGTCTCAAACTTTGTCAAGAACTCTGTACCTTATTTTTGACTACTATTAGAATAGCTTTGAAAATCATTATCTTTTATCCGCCTAGTCTAATACGTAACCAATGGAAGGGAGACGAAGATAAGGCTTGTGGTTGCTTTCAAGGGAAGACTATGATGTCAATAACTAACTCGTCACACCATCTTGTACCTGCACAATAACATTACAGTACTGCATTTCTAATCTCTAAAGTATCCAAATAATGCCTAATCCAAAGGAGATGATGATGGGTTTCAAATTCACATCCCCAGCCGTTTTAAAGTTCACATGAACAAACCGGTTTGATACATTGAGGTTCAAAGTTCAAACTATACCAAGATAGAGGCTAGCTGCTGGGGATGATGAGCGTGCGGCGCAGACATAACAGGTTTACCTGTACAAGTATATATGTATTTATTTTCAGAACGGAATTTGATGTATAAGTCAACCAATTGTATTACGATCTCCAAACTTGCAGGCAACTACTAATTAAAAGAGGATAAGTGGCTGGCTGGCAAGCTACCTGGCAAAGCTATCTCCTTTGCATGATTGATTGGTTTTTAAGGATAAGACACTACCGCTCAATCACAATCCAGTATCCACCCCCATGCGGATACTGTATGTTTTAAGCCCCATCAGAACCACTTCTCCTCATCCATCCACAAAGGATCGATGATCGATCTCATCCATGCATGGATGACCGATTCTTCTTCTTTCTTTGATTTTATAATCAAAAGGGTTGAACAATCTCTGTCAGTGAACTGTGGTCTATTGAATAGGATATATGCTACTGAAAAAGTTATGAGTTCAAATTTCACTGATACTATGATATGAATAAAATGAGTTCACTTCTTTCTCATCAAGACGCTTGTGGTCAAAAATCTAAAACTGGGGGAGGACTGGAGGAGTGGAGTTGGGTCGGGTTGCGTAGACCATGTCATTCATGATCCAGTTAGGAGTTGTTTAGGCCATGTATTGGCCATTTTTCCTTTGTTTTCTCAGGTTCTGATTGATTGTCACATAGCCTGTCTACTTAAAATGCCAAGGTGGCCAACCAATCAATTATCTAATCCAGCGAATAAGATGGAGAAGCGAAAGAGTGTTGAAACTGCAGATTCATTATTAAAAGACAGCTTAAGGTTGATTGATAATGATAATGACAACAACATGTACGATAGTGAAACCTTGAATGTGTATATTGGCTTTACGTGTTTCCGGTGTATCATTTTTGATAATTTGTTAGTGAATTTCTCTTTAATCCAATCGAAAGGGTTGTCCACAAAAAATAATAAAGGGAGGTTCTAGTTGGACCTCCTTCTTTTTTCAATTTTTATTAGATTTTATCAACTTATATGAAAGGGCAAATAAATGTTTATAATATACATTCAAGCAGATATTATTTTTACCTCCACGACAAACCTCTTCAGTTTTTATGTTTACTTGCAAAGAATATATATTCTTCTTCCATCATCTTCCTTTTTACTCTTTCTATTTTCATTCAAAGAGAGAAAAAAGATGACGCCAAAATATTAACCCAAATTATTATTGAATCCCAAATATGATTGCAAGAACAACCCAATCCAATTGGAGTACCATCGACCCAAAAAAAAAAAAAAAAAAAAAATTGGAGTTCCTGATTCATGATTCCATGACTACTATAGTCTCCAAACCCAGCTTACAAACAGAGACTTAAGATTCCAAATTCAAAGGTCCTTCTGGCCTTCTCCAAATCATACAAAAACAAAAATTACATCTTGAGAGAGTGTCTGAAGAAATATACTTCCATCTTTCAAACTCCAACCCCATAGTTGGGAAATACCTGAATAAAGAGGGCACATCGACTTCCATAATCACTTAATCGGATGAATATGATGGTTAGAGAATGGTGGAAGATGATGATACAGAATCTGGGTTTTAATAAAAGGATGGTAAAAAGGTTGTGGGTTGAGATCTAAGATTAACTTGCTTAAACTAAATTTCCCTTCGATTGAGATCACTTGTTTCAACCTTTTTTTTTGGGTTAAAACGGGGACTGGAAAGAGAAAGCTCTCCAAACCCAATTTATTGAGAGAAAGAGAAAAAAAAGTTACAACCGTAGGGGAAGAGCAAGGTCTCCCTCACGAGAAATCAGAAAAACAATAGAAACAACCTAAACAACTTAATATATTCAAAAATTTGGGAGACCAAGTTCATCTCGCCGACAATACTGAAGGATGGAAGCAGGAGGATCATCCCACCATGTCATGATGCCAGTCAAGGACAAACCTAGATTAGCAAGAGCATCAGCCACTTGATTGCCTCCCTGAAAATATGATCGATCACTTGTTTCAACTTCACGTTATTGTATGTAGGTCATGATTATCAATAAAATTCTTTCTTCATGTTAGTTGTTTAGGGTGTTTTGATAAAATTAAGGAGGTCTAATTAGTTATATAAGTATTTTAAAAAGTGATTTGAAGGTTTAATAAGCATGAGAGGTCCAAATATTAAATTTGGAGATCCAACTAAAATCACCAAAAAATAAAAAACACGAGCATAAGAAATTTGATTTGAAATGCCGTCACTCATGTGCTTTATGTATGTGGTCGATCAATCCATTATTCCGATCAAAACAGTACCTTGATAGACGACTTCAGTTTCGTATCCATAAACATATAAAAAAGAAGTACATACGGATAAAATGAAATGTATAAAACCACAAAAGCTAGCTCTAACCAACTTGAGGTATGGGGATATCAAATTTCATAACTAATGGTTCCGTTGAAACATCAAGGCCCCTCAGAATATATACACTTGGTGTATCTGTGAAATTCTAAACTCTAAAGACGTTCATATGTGCATATGATGCTTTTTGCATGTTCCTTTCTTCTTCAATTGGACATTTCTTTTTCTTTGGAATGAGGTGGGAGTTTCCTTCTTAATGGCAGTCTTATACATTATGATGCATACCCAACTCGGAAAACCGATTTCTAGTTAAATCCTTGACAAAGAAATGAATATTACAGAGAAAAATTTCTAATACAACCAACTCTTAAATCATGAAAGCTAAAGGTAAGGCTCGAAACCAACTCTAAGCAGGAGGATGACGTGACTTTATTTAATACCATATATTGTATCTGTCATATTTAACATTATCCTCAATTGTCACAAAGAAAAAGAAAAATCCATTGTGTGCTAGCTATACAGAGAACAAATTAGATATCGATTATTTGTTAATTGGTTCTGGTATATGATAGGCCAATTTTGTGATGGCAAAGTCCTATTCCAGGGCCCCATAATTTGTATGCATGTATATCCAATATTGTCATATCTTGGGAGATATGTATATGTATTGTGAATATATGCAAATCCAATATTATTCTGAATGGTTCACTTTTTAATGTTATTTTATGAAAATTATTCTCTTAAAATTTGGTAAAAACGAAAGTTGTTTAAGCATGCATTTGATTACGTACTATATCTATCATTTCTACAATACAATAAATTATGATACGGTTCCAATGATAAATGATTTTTGATTTGACTTATCTTTTGCAAGGTTCTTACAAAGAATGAAAATGTTCAATCAATAGCAGCCGAAAGAAATGAAAGTTTGCAAATTTTATTAAGGACAACCACTCTAGATCCACTACCTTGTAATGTCTTAGAAGAATTGGTAAGCCTATAAAGTGCACTCAATAGCATGTCTCCACTAGGTAATTGGGTCAATTCCCTCTTCCCATTTATCTGTCGAAAACAATTAACTCAATCAATTTTTGTTTCCTAAATAAAGTAGGAGGAAATTTTTAGCAAAATATGTCATCAAAATTTCTTAGCTCATCACTCATTCAACAAATTTTTATTTCCGCCACTCACCACACGAGCTCTTCTACCCAAGACTAACTATGACATAATTTTTAACATAGACCAAAGAAATATTTGATTTCCTACCCCCTCCTTCTCATGGACCCCTAATCCTTGACTATAATACGAATCATTCCCCTAGTCACTATAGAGTTTGGATTAGTTTTCAGCTTCACTTATCCCGCATGCATTGATAATACACATATAGTCATATAATGAAGCATAATTCATTTCCTAATCAACAAGAAGCATATATTACCCAGAAGCAATGCAACTCGATCACAAGCACAAAGTAACCCTACGAAAGAAGACAATTGCTTCCGTGGAAACTTCACGGGATTGACTTTCCTTCTTCTATAGTGAAGTCACGAGCATAAATAAACCTGCTTCTTCTGTAAAACTAACCAGTAAATTTAACCAAAACTGATCTGTATCCAACACTTAAGACAAAAACTATAATAAGCTTTCACAAACGAACTTTTTGTTAGTAACCAAAACCTCCTTTCTTTTGGCAACAAAATCTGGGGCTTATATCTGATTTTGCTGAGATCTGGAATTGGGGAATATGGTTAAACCATGTAGTTTTTTGCTTTTTCTCTTATCAAAACCAGCTTTTTCCCACTTATGTGACAGAGAAGTAGAGCACACGTACCCTTATTGTATAAATACCTAAAAAAACGAAAAAAGAGAGGGAGAGATTCTCTGGTCCGTGATCAACAATCTTTTTTATCCTTATTTCCATTTTGCTAAGAGGGTTATGGCCGATATAGTTTATTTATGTTACAAGCTACTATAGCACTCTCTTAGCCAAAGTGACCACCCAGTGCCAACTGTGTGTTACACTGACACACTCATCCACCACTTGCTCTCTATCTTTCTGTTTTCCTTTTCATTCCCCTCTCATTGATCTGTTTTGGTTAGCTTCAAAGTTAACATCACCCTACGTGGAGACTCAATCATGTTCAACCTCTCTCTCTTTCTCTCTCTAACATTGTAATAACCATCCTCTAAACGCAACCTTCTTCTATATATAACACACACCGAGCTCTCATCTATCCACACAAACCCCAGAAAGAAAAACAAGCATGGCTTCTGGTTACAATAATAAGCTTTCCCTTCTTGCTCTTGTTCTCTGTGTATCAGCATTGTTGCTCTGCAGCACGTTTAATCTGGTACATGCGCGTCCACCCTTTGCATGTGACCCTCGGAACCCGTTAACGAGAGGGTTCAAGTTCTGCAGGACGAGGGTGCCGGTCCACATGAGGGTTCAGGACCTGATCGGACGGCTGACATTGCAGGAGAAGATAAGGCTGCTGGTGAACAATGCCATAGCTGTGCCGAGGCTCGGCATTCAGGGGTACGAGTGGTGGTCGGAGGCGCTTCACGGCGTCTCTAATGTGGGCCCCGGGACTAAGTTTGGCGGGGCATTTCCGGGCGCCACTAGCTTCCCTCAAGTCATCACCACCGCCGCTTCCTTCAATCAATCACTGTGGCAAGAAATCGGTCAGGTGATACCATTTTCATTTCGAGTCTTCTTTTTTATTGTTTTAGCAGTTGCTATTGGTTTTTTTTTTTTTTTTTTGGCCCCAGCACACAGATATTTGCCTGTCCTTTTATTGAACACCAAATGGCAAACTGAAAGTCGGAATA